>VYZQ01063927.1:0-12597 GCA_013400655.1 Mystacornis crossleyi | reverse complement strand
CCGAGGTTTGTCCGTGTCTGTTCATCCCTCAGGGCTGAGCTCAGCCAGGGGAACACGAGGTTTGTCCATGTCTGCTCACCCCTCAGGGCTGAGCCCAGCCAGGGGGTCCTGAGGTTTGTCCATGTCTGCTCATCCCTCAGGGCTGAGCTCAGCCAGGGGGTCCTGAGGTTTGTCCATGTCTGCTCATCCTTCAGGGCTGAGCCCAGCCAGGGGGTCCTGAGGTTTGTCCATGTCTGCTCATCCCTCAGGGCTGAGGTGCAGCTGATCCAAAGCTGGAGCTTGGTCAGCACGCCCCAAGCGGAACCCAGCTCCCTGGATACCAAACCTACTGCCTTATTTATGCAAACCCCCTCACTTCTGGCCCGCAGTTTGCCACTCCTGAACAGTTTGGGCACCAAATTCTCACTGAAGTCGGTGGAAGTTAAACATGAGCATGGACTGATGACATTGCAATTGGATTTCGGAAACTACCAAGCAAAATAAATCTGGTAGTGCGTGACATTTCAATTCCAGTGGCTGTACCTCCAGCTTTCTCACCACTAGTGGGTCTGAATCCTCCCAAATGCTAACTTGCCAAGTTCAACAAGAAATCTGTAAAAATATTAGGCCTATTTCTTTCTGATTATAAATAATCACCAGCAATAAACATTTTTCAGGGTGGAAGAAGGGATTGCAAAGTCACTGCAAAATACAGAGCAAAGCGGATTCCTCTCCCTCAGAGCATCCAATACCAGAGAGCAGGTGATGGGGATGGACTGGAGAAAAGAGGAAATAAAAAACCGAATTACAGCACTGAATCCAGGGGATGTGCAGGCTACATGACATTAATTTTCTCAATAAGGCATGGAGCTGTAATTTGGAACAGCCTGGAAAGAAGAGATTTCAGTTGAAAAAAGCCACACCTTTCCTGCTCATAGCCAGATGGCGAGAGCTACAGGATCTCAGGTTTTTGGCTGTCAGAAAACAGAGCTAATGGAATGGGATTTGTTTCATACCACCAGTGAAGAACTCAAAGGCTAACTCAAACAGCAGAGACTAAACACAGAGCCTGGGCTCGACAGCAGCTCTGGATCTAGAGCAACATGCATTCTTCCCACATAGACTGACATCTGGCAAACACCTGAATGGAAAAGCTACCAGCAGTCAGACATTTGCTGAAATGCTTCCCTCATCCTACTTTTTATTTCTGCATTTTTATTTTTTTTCCTGAATCGGCAATAAGATTACATCCTTATTGCCCTCTCATTGATTTCTTCCTCAGAGGCAAATGACAGAATTTCGGAGAAATAAATAAATAACCAAATAAAATAAAGCTGAGAGGCAATCTGCATGTAAATCAGCATTAGTCATTGACATTTGAGACTTGAAAATAAGCCATCCCAGTCCCAGCTGTCCCCACAAAAGCTGATCTCCTTTGTAAGACAGAGAACACTGCAAGCAAACAGAATCAAGGATGAATATAGATAAGATGTAAACCCTCTCTGCTTGAAGTTTTCCCTAAAAAGTCCTTTGTTCAAGAGCACTTGGGAACACTTTTACCTACTGCTGCTGTTGATGGGAGTTTTCTCGCTGGTACTTTCCTCCCAAGGATGCAGTTCCCTACAGTTCTTCCTGAGTTGTTTGCTCACACTTGCAGCACAGAAGGCGGCTGCTTAAACTGGGAAATACGTTCTTTATTCCATTCTCTGCACTATGCACACCTGTAGTAAAAGCTGTGAAGTTACACCAGGTCTTCTTACTGTTTTTCCAAATAATTTTTTTCACCATCATTACTCTAGTAACATTCAGACAACGTTGCTTTTACTAAAAATCAAGAGATTTGGGTTTACAACACAAACATTACTGGAGATTGTGGGTAGCTCTGAACAACACTGGAAATCCTTTATTTGGCCAAGTCAAATTGTTTAGTTCTACCTCTTGCAAGTATTTTTACTGAAAACACAGCTCCAGGTGTGGTTCTGTGCTCCTCTGACCTCTCTTACCTGCTGCTGCAGGGAAAGGCAGGGATAGTAGAGGGATGTGTTTTGCCATCTTCCATAGGAGTTACCCAAAACCAGGACAGGATTTCTATTGCTGCCAAAGCCCTAAAAAACTTCAGCCAGTTGCTGTCCCAAAAGACAGTGGGAGATGCTGTACTGTATGAGAAAAACACCTTTCCCAACATTCTCTTATCACACATCAGAGAACATCACGGAGCTGCCACCCCCAAAAGCAGTTTGCTCAAGTGGGCCAGCAATTAAACACGGCTAAATGTGCATAATGCAGCTTATAATTCCCTTCTAAAGGGGGATATTACCCTTCTCCTCTCCAGGAGATATGGCCCTGATTCCACTACGAGTGTTTGTGGAGTGAGTATTTACTGGAAATGCTATCCTGGAAAGAATCTTTCCCTTTGGTGCCTCTTTTTTGTCAGTGAAACTGAAGCATTTTTGTGGCCTTCCATGCAAAGAAAGGTCAGAAATTAAGGCACAGGGGCCTGACTGATCTGGGGCAGGGACAGCTCCCAGGGGAGTCTTTCTAGATCCGGAGTCGATTTTTTTTACTTATGTTTTTGAGGTTGCTTTGTTTTATTTTTTAATTAAGAATGCAAAAAACCATAGAAAGTAAATCCCTACTCTGGAACACTTTCACTTTAATTACAGATAAAATACCTCCAAATTCCCAAAGCTCTAATTATGTGCATAAATTCCAGCATAATGTAAACTTGGTGTTGCTTAGCAGAGCAATGAGGTTATGGAAGAATGAAAATATTGATTTTCTTTGACAGAGACAAGGAGGGCTCAGCTTTTGGGTCCTTGCAGCGGTGTTATCAGCTTAACCAAGTCTAATTAGCTTCACTCATTGTGAAGTTTAAATACAAATACAAGAAAAGTCCGATCAACAACCAAGAGCACAACCAAAGGCTTAGAAACCCTTGGCTGTATTAATTTCCCCTTTTCCCATTTTTTTCTAATTTACCCATTTGCCTTTGCTTGTTTGCACACGGACAACCAGAGATCAAAGCCTTTTAACCCCCCAAAGGTAATTCACTCTGAAAGGCTGGAAGATCCACCCTTACACAAATTATGGGAAATGTCACCTGCCTGGTACTGAGAAACCTGCTGGGAAATGGTTCCCCAGCCCTGGCTTGGAGGAGCTTGTGCTCTTCCACCAGGTGACTGTTCAGGACACAAATGAATGCCACACTCTCAATGTTTCCATCACCATCCGATGGCATCTGGAAACTAATTCTGTCTTTTACTCTGCTGGCCCAGCCGGTGTTTAGGTTCCACTGATGGAATTTACTAGTTTTTGCTAAAAATGCAATTTCTCCACTTCTTTTCCGAATTCCTGCTGGCACCGTATACCCTGTAATGTTTTTCTTAGCAAAACCTCTATATCAAAAAGTCAGATACTGCAGCACATGAAGCATTAATGCTTCAACATGCCAAATAAATCATAGAACAGGATAAACTATCCTGAAAAAAAATGTGCCATTCTTCCTGCTTTTTCTGCAATTGTAGCCATACTGTCACATCCAATCAGTTCACCGACTCCAGCGCACGCAAAGAGAAACCCAACAAAGAAACTCTTTTCTCAAGTGGTGAGAAAGAGAGAAAGGAAACTGTGCAGTGGGCAAGGAAGATCACCAGTTACAGAGTGGGCAGAGACCTTGCTCTCCCGGCTCAGGTGAGCACCAGAGAGCAGCACTCTCCTTCCTTGCCCTCATTGCCGTGATCCTTTGGAAGGAAAGGCAGGTTTCTCCCCAGAACAGAGGCAGGAGGAGCCTGGGGGCCTCCCCCTTCCCTGTCCTTCAGTGTAACCCCTGACCAAGAACCCACCCTGTCACATTAACCCAGCCTGAGAGCACTTTTAGTACCTCATATCTTGTTCTTTTCTCAAGAACCACATACTCTGCACGTGATCCCTGCCCTACCCAAAGCAATCGATATTGCTTGTCAACGAATTTTCACATTTTAAATTTTGAAAGCACAGTTCTGCCAACATTTCCATGATGCTTCGCTCCTTCTTCTTTTTCAGTTTTATTCATGAGCAGCTCCCACCAGTCACCATTTTTTAAAAGAGGATTTTACAACACAGCATTGTTAATTTTAGCACCTATGTGTTATGCTGCTATGTCTGATATAACCAGTGCTGCTGGAAAAATGGAGAAAAATCAGACAAAAAAAGTATCTTTTAAGGCAAACTAAGCAAATTTCTTGAGTTCTTTGGCTACCAACTCTCTCTCTAACTCATGTGTGAAACAATTGAAGCAAATAATATTATACTTTATCAATTACACAGACCACCAGCAAGGATTCTGCCTTCTGTCACAAGATACCCACTATGGTGGAAATTCACCCGTATCCCAGATCAGAAAACGCCCAGAACTCTGTAATCCTTTACGTTGTTTCGCACTGCTCAGAGAGGTGTTCATCCCCAATCACAGATCCATGACGTTGTCGTAGGGAACCCTGAGGGAATCTTTTGACAAAATCTCACCGGTGTTAGCAACTGATAAATTGCCATATGTTAGAATAATTCCCTCTCCACTTCATTTCCTCCTGGGGCACTTCTAAAGCAGCCATACCTGGCTTATGGGGCTGTGTAATTGCCTAAAAATCATTAAATTAGTGGCCCTCTGATTTGTAGGTGCTGCTCTGGCCTCTGCTGTGACCTCAGCAGTGAGATCCCAGCTAACCGGCCAAGCCTGTGTCATCCTGCAGTGATAACGTTGTGATGGCAAGGGCTTGAAATGTGTTCAATGGAATATCCATGATCTAGGATAGGAATAAACTCAGAATGGTCCTTGAGCACCTGCCTGGGAGATCATTACACGGGACCACACTAAGGATGGATGTCCCTGACAACTTTACCAGCCCTGAGTACCAAAATACTGCCAAAGAGGCTTGAGTTTGGTCTGATTCTCTCTGCCTTGCTTTGCTGTTGGTTTTGTTTCTGTTTTTAACCCACAAGTACAGCAGAACTGCCTGATTTGATGTGAAGGAATGCAAAATTCAGGCTCCAAATGAACCTCCCTTCTATTTGTGGTCATGTGTATTACTTGTATGCTGCTTGATTTGTTTTATTTCTTTTTTCAAAGCCAAGACAAAAGCCTCTCATTTCAGCACCTTGTTCACTTGCTTTTTCAGCCATCTGGGTGTTGCATTTTGCAGGGTCCCAATTTAGCCGTCCTTTATTCTCACTAAACTACGGAATGACATCAGCACTGATTTCTGGTGCTAAAAAGAAAAGCAGTAAGAACAAATCACAACTTGCACTGAATAATTTCCAAATGCTTCTGGCTCTCTCCACTCAGTCATGTGCACAAAACCCTGCTCCTCTCTTCTGAACTGCTGCGGGACTTTGTACATGAAAAATCGAAAGGAAATAGTTCTGCAGCTGTCAAACGCAAACTTCAGTGATCGCCAGCTCCAAGCTGTCTGAATCAAACAGAAGCTTCCTGACTTAGTTTGGATTGCCTATATCCACAAGTTTAGCTTTCCCTAATGCTGCTGACATAAGTGTAACTTTGTCTTTTGAGGCATTTTGTGGATGCCTCCAAGTCCAGTCGATGAGAAGTGTCGCCTCAAAGGAGAACCTTTGCGGGAGAAAATTAACAAAGATGTTTGGGGGGGAACAAGTTACTTTTGTTGTTTACTCCCTGTCCCAAGTGAGCTCCCAGTACAAAACAAACACCTTCCACCTGCCTAAAGAAGTTGATTTTTTTGCCTGGCTGAGGCTGCAGCTGAGGCAGCACCACAGTTGCTTCTTTGCACTAATGAGCAAAAACACAAAGAAAAAAAAGAAACTGGTTTCTGAATGGGAGGTAAGACAAAAAAAGGACGTGCAGAAGGATGGACACAGCTCCCACAACAGCTATCCTGTGCCAAGCCCCAGAAGGAGCAAAACAGCTGCAAGCAAAGCCAAGCAAGGAGCCAGCTTTTGATGAAGCGTCTGTTGGAGGTTTGGGGTTTTTTTTAATTCATTTCAGAACTTGTCATTTGGGTTATGAAGCTGAAACTGAAGGGAACCTTTTGGGTTTTTTCTAACAGTAACAGCTGCTCTTGCTAGCAAACACCTGCACTGCCTAGGGATTTCTGGTTACCTCTGCGGCTGCTACTACCAGAAGTAAGAGTAAATAGTTTGGTAGAGTTCCAGAAGAAATTAATTAATTTCATTTTAATCAATAAGGACCAGCACTTTGGCTTAGAAATATCTGAGCCTTTGCCGACTTTCTTTTGGCTACTTTTTGTCTGCCTTTGGCTGACCAGGCCAGTCCCACTGCAGTCTGATGATAATTTCCACACGCAGAGCACAAATCCCTTGCCACAACTTCCGACATTTGCTCCTACATCCCTTTATGGATCTCCAACTGTGAGCCACACGTTTACATCCAACATTCTGCTGATCTCATCACCCTTCAGGTGCCAGCTCCTTCCACTCTTGCAGTGCTCCTGGAGTAGGTGCTCACCTGCTACGAGCAAGGGCTGTAACAGATGGACAAAATAGCTGGAGGCAGATGCCCTGCTCACACGTCACCGTCCCCCCTGCCCCGCCGGGTCCCTGTGGCACTGGCTGCGGGGACATCTGTGCTTTGCTGGCAGCTCAGAGGGTTGAACCACGGGGAGGTGGGCAGGGGACCTCAGAGCAGGGCGAGGGAAGTGTACCTGGGGTGGGAGGTGGAAAAGGCCCTGTGCTGACTGATTCCTGAACTATCCACGGTCCTCAGCGCTGGGGAATGTCCTTTAAGAGTAGAACAAAGGAATTAGCACTGCTTTCTTTTAATTCCAAAAATTTTTAATACCGTGAGTAAATGAGAAAATACTGACCTCTGATCCAAAGTTCATTTCTGCAGGAAAACCAAAATGGGAAGTGCCATAGAACAGTTAGTGGTTTTTAACAGTGGAGAGGAGAGAAGCTGGATTACTTTAAATGGGTCATGACCCTGTCCAAATGCTGCCAGAACTATCCCAGCCTCAGGATACACCTGCCCAAGTAGTCTTTACTTCTACACTGTTAAGTTGTACACACAATAATGAAGGTGCCAGCTGTGCCATTGCTGCTGCTTTTGATCTCTACCATTTCTTATTATATTAACAGTACAATACACATGGATCCTGCACTGTTCCAACTGGACTCCTTCAGGAGAATCTGATTTTGGTCAGTTAGAAGTGGGAGAATTCCTGCCTATCTTCCACCAGGCAGCAGCACTGGAGAGGAAGAGCTCATGCTGTATGTGTGAGTTCTTCCCCTGCAGAACACCTCGTTTTGCAAATCAGATGAGTGCAAGTACAGAGAGCCTCTGAAATACTCAGACTTCAAAACCAACAAAGTAATTAGCTAGACTGAACATACCCTTGTTTGCTGAAAGCATCTGTTTAATTATTATTGTACAGCTCATCCTGGTAGGTGGAGGTTGGGTATCAGGTACGTTCCACTGAGCTTGTTCTGAGTCCTTCCAAAATGCAGTCTGAAAGATGATGGCAGGAAATCCACTGATCAGTTCCCGGTTTGGAGCACTTTCCATGTACTGATGGTCCAGTGTTTTCACCTTGGTTTGCAACATTTCTGTAAGAGGCTTTGATTCAGACAATACCCATTGCTGCTGCCTGCTGATACAGACCCAGAAAGTGAAGGAGATTATATTCTATAAGCCTGAACATGAATAGCGTTGGTTAATCAGAGCAGCTGTTGGCAACAGTTCACATACAGGGGGGAAAAATGCTGCTAATATCTACTGGACATAAATTACCAGTTTAAAACTAGCACCAGTTCATAGATTTAAATGGATTTTTAATGGACTCCAGCCTCACGATTAAAGCAATAAGAGGATATGGTTCCTCTATCCCCAGTGGCATCGTAAGGGCTTCGTTGACATGTGCCTTAGTGATTTATGGCTGACTGCCTTAATCAGAGCTCCAAGCACTGTGGGAAAATGCCCAGACAGCAGCAGACAGATCATGCAAAAGCAGTGGCTAACTTGGCTTTCTGAGCAGTATTCACAGGTATCAGCCTGCCCGTGCTCAGACTGACCCTGCTCCAGAGGCTGCAGCAAGGTCAATGGGTCAAATCTTTCTATGTGCATCAGCAACTCACCAGTTTTAACACCAAAATTTCCATCATCTCATAAGCTGCCTTTTCTTTGGATTTTTTCTTTTTTTTTTTTTTCTCTGTAGCCTATACACATGAATATGGTATCGCAACCTTTAGCACCTTTACAACGAATACTTGATGTGCCAAATCAGAAAGGCAAAGGGGCCAGATCACAGACACCCTGGTCTCAGTGGTCACTCAGAGTGTGCAGAGGGGACAGGGACACAAGGGACAGCACTGACACTGCTGCCATGGCCCAAAAAGCCCGACAGCCTCACTCTCTCTCAGGTGTGTGTTTCTTTGCCTGCCCTGTGCAGTAGGTTTTGTACATGGCATTTACTGCAGTGGGCTTGAGAAGAAGAGAAAATAACATCAACAATTGTAAGAATTGGGATTACTGGGACACAGCAGGTCTCAGAGGGGGCAAGCTGTGGATGAAATCCCCCCAGCCCTATAAACCACACAGAGAACAGGAGTAAACCGTGTGTGTGTTTAAAGAGGAGTCACTGCTGTGGGCAGTTCCATATTTTATCCACTCACTCATTCCATGACTCTGTTAAATGGTTAAATGGAAATACTGCAAATGTAGTTTTCCAGGAGTTTATCCCTGCTTTTGATGTTACAGCCGTTATGGCACAATCATTCTGAAGCGCTGTGATTTCTTTCAAAAATCAAAACGATTCCCACAGTGAATCATTTTTCCCCCTCCAGAGGCAGTGTGTCTTATCGTAGCTTTGTCCCTCATTGGTAAGTCAAACTCTATCTGAGATGTCAACTCCTGTCACACTTATCTATGATTTCATGCATGTAGCAATACAGGATTTTAGCTCACAAGCTTTGAGACTTCCCCCATTTTTTAGGTTGTGACTATGGCAACTGTTCCATAAGTTGCTTCCTAATAACCATAAAATGAAGCAGATAGTACAGGAGATATTTCTCATTAATACTCTTTAATTGATTCTATAATCACACTGCAAATTAGTCCGGAACAATCAGGAGTGCTACCATTTTCACTTAGGTGAAAATTTCTAAAGCAAAGGAAGTTAAGTCAAAATAAAGCATAAAGTTATTTGAAAAAGTTTAGTATCATGAAGACAGAAGTGATGAGGGTGAAACAGCTCGAGTTTCATCAGAAATCTCTTGACTGGCTGTGTCAGAGCAGACTATTTTTTTTCTTTCACACAAAAGCTGCTGGGACTAGGGATTCACACTTTGTGATAAAAGGTAAGATTTTACTTTTCCTTTTTTTTTTCTAAGTAAACCAGTCTCTGAGATGGTACCAACCATCACTGTGATCTCAAACTAAACAGAAATTCTAATTAATCTGAGGAAACTGGACCAAAAGAATTTTGTTCTGTATTTTGTTATCAGACCATGGAAATTAAAGCAAAGCTGTATAAACTTTCTCCAAACTGGCAATATTCTAGATTAGTATAAAAAAGAATCACGAGTTAATTGACACCAAACTAATAAAGAAGAGTAAAAGCATCTTATGAACCACTGTTACCACTCCCCAGAGTCCCAGCACATTTTAGAGGTGCTCCAGCTCCGAGCTACCTGCTGCCAGGAAACACAGCAGTGCCTCAGGCTCCCCTGGGATGCTAAGGTGCACACTCTGGTTTAATTCAGAAAATACCTACAAAAGCACATGCCCTGACACAGTGACACATCCACACTTTTCCAGGCTTTAATGGTGTGTTATTTACTGTCTGCGCTGCTAAGGAGATTTCCTTTACAAGTCTTTTCTTAGCTAAAAAGTTGTACAAGGGCACCTGAGAGAGACTTGGTTTTATGATTACTCTCAGGCTCCTTTAGCTGCTCAAGTAGCTGAGGGATTTCCTCGTAACAAAAAAGCCTGATATCCTTATCTTCTCCCGGGGATATAATTTTAAAATTAGTTTGCTTTCTTTTATCTCAGACATAAAGTGTACAACAAACAATATCCTGACTGAAATTTGAGTGCTTTGGATGTTTTACTGGAGTGTGGAAAACTCGCTTTTCCCGATGGAGGTGTCTGGAGAGAGCAGAGTGCTCGCTCACTGTCAACTTGGCTCCTTAGAGAAAAACGCAAATTAAAATACTGTGATCTTTCAGAGACTTCCAAGGTCCCTGCCATTAGCAATTAGCAGGACTGCTGAGAAATACCCAGAGCTTAGTTACACGGAGATGTATCCTCGTCTAAGAATGGCAGCACTGGGGATGTCATCCCTGAACGTGCACAAGGTCGAGAGCCACGGCCCAGGCTGGTGAGCAGCCACCCCCCAAACCCAGAGGCCTCCTGCAATCCCCTCTGCAGCACCTCTGAGCCTGGAGCATGGATGTGTCATCTTGGGTTTCACTCCGATGGGAAAAGAGATGAGAAACACGAGAAAAAAAACACCCACCTTGTTTTAGCTAATGGTAGGATAATTCTCAAGCAAGGTAGAAGCTCAGATTGAAAGCCTGATTGACAAGGGGCTGATCATCCTCCCTCCATCACTACGAGGGAGCACGTGGGTTAATCTTTCAGGCATGATCTGAGGTGGCAGTGGGTGGGCGAGGTGCTGGGATTGATGCTGTTCTGACAGGCTGTGACTTTCTAAGTGCAGAACTGCAGGGTGAGGCTACGCCGCGATCTCGGGGCCGACAGCGACGGCACTGCTGGGGATCGCAGCCCCAGAAAGATGGGAATGCTTGGCTACAGCTCCTCTCCTTTCCACGGGCACTTCACTTAACACATCTGTCACCTCCCCGAGGGTTCACGTGTCACGGGGTGGGAGGGATGAGGAGAGAGGATTTTGGAGCTCGCCAAATAACTGATCTCTGCTTGGAATCACTCGATACCCAAAATAAAGACTGAAATCCTCCTAGAAGTTCCATAGTGCTCAAAGGATTGAAAAAGTGGTTTGAGATGCCCACCAAGTTTATCTTTTCTCAGATTTTTTCAGATTTCTTTTTTTTTGTTGTTGTTTTTTGTTCCCATGTTAATTATAAATTAATTCAACCAAAAACAGAGGACTTCTAAATATTTATCTAACTAGTGCTTTGTCTAACTGGGAGAGGGCTGGGGAAAACAGCCAGAAACTTTGAGCTGAAAATTCTTCTTTTGTCTTCAGTGGTGAATAATTCATTCTAGCACTAAATTTAAACTCACAAAGCATGAGCAAGGACCTACAAAAAGACAGAGCCAAGTGGCCAAGCAGTAGCCTTACTCACATCCAGTTTCTAAACATTCATTTTTTACAGTGTGAGTCACTGCAGAGCACAACAGCTGGTCCCAACTGGCCCCACAGAGTTCTGTACGAGCACTATAAAACCCAACACCTCACATTTCCCCTCTCTAAACACTACAGCAGCCTAAACCCAGCCCTCAGCACAACTGAAAACTTCACCCACCAAAGTCTCTTCTTTATTACAGCTTCTCAGCAATGTCCACCCCCTCAGCTCTGCCTCCCGAGCTGCTGCCAGGAGCTGCGGGGCTCAGACAGGCACACACGGAGCTGACTGGATCTGCTGACACCTCTCACCAGGGCTCTCTGCTTTCACCAGCACTCGGCGTTGATTGTGCAAGACTTATCCTTCAAAAGAATGAATTCAGGAGTCCTGTCCTCCTTTTTTTGACATTGTCGGTGGCTTGAGCAATGTACTGAACAACACCAGAGAGGTCAAAGCAGAGCAACGTGCACACCCCCTCATGTGGTGTTAGACCCTTTCTAGGGACCAGGCAAAGGGAAAAAGGCCTCTGGTCCTGCAAGTGGAATGAGATGCAATCTGCTGAGGTACAGGAGCGCTTCAGAAGTAGTAAAGCCACTCAAAGGAGAGTGGATCAATTTGCTACCTTTACTCTGGGTACAAAAGAGGAGCAGTAGATTGACACCCCCAGTGTCACAGCAGGCTTTCCCTGGTCATACACCAAGGCCTGAGGCAAAAGCTGAAGGGTTACCCAAAGACAAACTCACAGAAACACTGGAGGATCACAGCACTAAGTAAGTAGATTTCAGACTAACACAATAGGACTGTTTTTCAGAAAAACAACACTTTATGAATATGAAGCCTGTTTGCTACCCAGTCACAACCTTGAGGAGGGTTTCTGAGATGAACTGGTTCAGTGTGCTGAGTACAGCTTTCCTGGCTGACCCGGACACTGCACAAACACCAACTCAGTTGCAAATGACCCAGTATTTCATACCACTTTTGACTCAAATATATTTGTGGAGATGAAAAGTAACTTAATAGTCAGAAACATTTATCCACTGTGTAAGTGAAACTGCACTTGTGAGGACTTGGTTTTTACTGACTCTCAGGCACAAGATCAGCTCCTCAAGCTGCTGCTGTGTATCTGATCCCACAGGATTTCATGAATTTTTAAGCCAGAAGTCATACAAGTCCCAAAGAATGGAGGTCCCAGATTCTGGGACAGTTCCTTGAGCATCTTGAAGAAAATCCGTTTATTGTTCAGAGATTTGGTTCAGCAAGAGTAAAATGAAGACCGTATTCTTTTGCCTATTTTTACTATAGATGTTTTGTGTTACTCAAAAAAAA
>VYZQ01063919.1:0-12304 GCA_013400655.1 Mystacornis crossleyi | reverse complement strand
CTCTTGAAGTCCGTCTGAAATGTGAAAGTCAGGGTTTGGTGTTTTTTTACAAGCGATTATTAGAGTCTTAGAAGTTTACTGATTTAACCGTATCTTATGAAAGATACTTAGAAATTAAATTATTTTTGAAAACAAACAAGCAACAAGAAAGGTCTACACTTGTTCAAGTAGCTAAAGCATACCCAGCCATTATAATTTTTTAAAATGTGTAGTTTGCCAAAAGGAACTATGCCACATCAAATATTGTCATGTCAGGTGAGAAAAACTCCTCAGAACTGAAGAATAAGATAGGTAATCAGCAAATATAGGTTATATCCAACTTGAATGTAGAAAACTTGACAGGTGACTTGAACTAAGTCAGTCAACGTCTCCAAATATGAGTTTATCCAGTGCATGAGNCCAGTGCAGGAGGCTACTAATTCTTTCCTATTTCAGAAGGGTGTCTTAAAGCTTAATTAATTGTTCATAAAGAACTCAGATTCTCAGATGAGAAACATCAGAAAACACCAAAGTATTATTAATCTCAGGTGCCAAAAAATTATCCCTGCTCTTGCATGAAATACATCTGAAATATTTGTAATTTCTATGGTAGCAATATCCCCAGTCCACTTTGCAAATGATGAGAGTTATCCAAGTAAAATAAATGTCTGGCCATCAGAGTAAACAAAGACATCATTTTACGAGTCCAATCTAAATTGTAGAGATAATCAATATGAGAATAGGAGTGCCCACAATGAAACCTGTATTAATTATGAAGCGAGTTTATGAAAGAAATTAATCACTATTATGGAGTTCACTGTAGGAATTTAATAGCATGNTTTGTTGTTTTTTTTTTTTCCTTAAGTAACCACTCTTCCAAAACAAACAGAGAAATGTTTATGGAAATAAAGAAACAAATTATAACAATTTTAGGTAGCATACCACAGTCAAATAAATACCATTTTCTAATAAAACAAACTGGGAGAAAGCCTAATTGAACTTAACCCATAGTAACCAAGAAAGCAGCTCAAGGGAATTTCTGTTCCAGAATCAAAACCATTGTTGAGAGCTAAAGATTCATATACATTGAACAACTTCAGAATCCCTTTTGTAGGATTATAAATTCTTCTGTGACTGGTAGTGTTGAAAATGCCCAATGTGGGTTTAATTCCACCTCCAGTCAAATCCCAGTTGTGTTCAAAGGGAGAAGAGTGAAACTGATGCTGAGAGCTTTTGAAAGGCCTGTCCTTCGTATTTATCAGTTTTTGTGAAGTTCATCTAACACAAAATAAAAGAAGGAAGACATAAGGAATGAACCCATCTCACTGATGTGAAGTCCACACATGGCAAGAAGTCCATGGATCAGAAGTAGATTGGGAATTCCCAGGGGGTCTCCTGTTTGGGGTACTTCTGAGCACGTGTGTGTGTGAGGAATCTGTGAGGGGAAGGAAGCCAAACCACTGGGATTCAGCCAAGATGCAGGGGTTGGCCACCCCTACAAGTGCACAGAGAGATGCAGCAGTAGTACCTTCCTGCTTTTGCAAAATATGGGATTAGACATTTTGGAGACTCCTAATAATGTATGCAAAGCTCACAATACAGTCAACAACATTTAGGTGTGCAACAGGAAGAACAAACCCTTACAATTTTACAAGAGCAGTCTCCAATTAAAAGAGTCAAAAAGAGCTCAGTGTGAATATTTCTCTGAGCTTCCTTTGTTGATGCTGTAGGATTTCTTTGTAGTTGTACAGTTCTGCTTGCTAAAATTCTCTTGGCAGCTACAGACTTCCTTACTTCTGATCTCATCACACACAGATGGCTCAGGCTTGTAAAATATTATTAGGGGACGTGTTGGAGTGGCCTGAACATGGGTCACTCCAGCAGCGTAATCTGACTCTCACGATTTCTCTGGATTTGTGTAACCTTGAGTTCTGCCAGTAGTTCCCAACCTGCAAAACGGCAAGAGAATCTACCTCCTAACAAAGTGATGAGAGCGTGTGAGCGAATATACGTACCACCCTATATAAAAGGAAAAGTGTTACTGCTGTTTGGGGAGAGTAAGATAGGGTCGTGTGGCCTTCAGTTTTATTCTCTTCTCTGAAACAAACACCGACACAGATATAAATAGCGCCTGCAGAAAAGCAAGGGATGAACTTCTGTATGTTTTTTTAAACATTCTGTAGCTTTTGCATGTAAAGTCTGCTTAGAAGAGTTTTGAATAGTTTAATAATTAAACCAAAAATCTTTAGTTCTAGAAGTATTAACATTTACCAGAGTGGATTTATTTTTCCAGTGGTGTCATAAATTCACAGTATTTACCCACCAGTTCTGGTTTTCATAACAAGACTGTGGTTTTTATTTTGATCCCTGGTTAATTTATTGCTGCAGCACATCATTTTGCTTTGCTTTTGGAGGTTCTGAGGAAAAGTAATTCTTTACAGACACTGTTCAGATGGTATTTTTCAATTAAAAACACTTAAAGCAGAAAGGAACGATTGTCTGGTGGGGGATTGAAGATCAGAGTTCAATGCTTGGCTCTACAATAGACTCCCTGGGGAAATTTTCAAAGGCACAAATGGCAGGTTGGCACATCACTCCCAGATTTGCTTTAGTGGGAGTTTGTTGCCTCTGAAAACCTCTATTTCCTTTCCCTGCATTATCCCAATCAAATCATCTAGTTTTTCCCTGTGTCTTGGTCTGCAACCACAACAGTGGAAATTCTAACATTTTGTTTCCCTCACCTCTCTCCTGACTTGCCTTTTTAACTTAAAAGCTTCCTGAGACAGCGCCTCTTTTACAGCATGTAAAATACCCAGCAGCAGTGGACGGGGCACTGATCTCATCTGGGACTCCCTAGTTTCTGTCAGAATGCACACACGCAAATAACATTACTCCCAGTTGGGAATCTGGAGTTAGCATGCTTATCATGTCAAGTCTGGGTTATCATGCTGCCCAGGAACAGTGCTGCTTAGGTAAAAAGCACCACATTATCAGCCCGAGAGAATGGCATCCACAGCACAGGGGCAGGACAGCAAGGCTGGGTGAGCGTCACCCAGAGGCACCAAGATGAGCCATCACTGAAAAAGGGGGATTATTAACCCTCTTCATCTCAGTCCTTGGTTTTCGGTAACTTCATTTTAAGCCACCCTGTTCCACTGAGGTGGACATCCTTTGACCAAAATGTTACATTTTATTGGAACAAAATGCAAAACCTTGACAAATGTCCATGTGGCCTTTCAGAAAGCAAGTTATGAACCTGAATACGTATTTGCATCGCAAGAGCATAAGTACTCAGCCACTGTGGTAACAAAAACAGGTCTGTCTTATTTATCTTGCAAGTCAGGATTAGGCATGACAATTTTTGTTTTTAAACCATAAATGTAAAATCCCCAAAAGTGGGACATGTGGAACTACTTAAAGGGAGTGAATGACAATATACTGAATAAATGTGCATGACCAGTAAATTCAAGAAAATATTGAACTGTATTTGTTTATTCAAAAAGTGGGGTGCCTCACAGAATTATTCTACTAAAACTAATAATTATTTTTTTTCTACTCTACTGAACTTAAATGCATTGTGGCCATGAGTAAAAATAAAAAACCAATTCATATTCCATGTGCACTCATTAATTATCTCCTGTCCTACCAGGAACTACCACGTTTGCCAAATTAGATGAGGCTAGTGCTCATTATATTCCAGAACATCACCACTGAGCAATGACGTCTTTCAGATACCCACTAGTAGTTAAACCAGGCTTTTTATTTTTGTCCTATTGCATAAATTATTCTCTAAGCCATTCATCTTTCTCAACAATTTCTTTATGGCTATAACCAAGATCCTAAGTTTTGTGGACAATTTTTTCCCTCAAGTTAACGCAGCAGCAGCCAGCAACATTACAGTAGGAATTATTTTTTGTGCAATATATTCAGGAGTCTAAGGCATATCTTTATGTTCCAGGAACATCCTCCATTTCTTTCTGCATCACTCAGTTTGTATCATCTATGCAATCAGCCCAGTATGCACTGCAAGACAGAATTCCTACGGAAGATGTAAATAATTCAAGAAAGTTTGTAACTCCTCAGGGAGATTTACTCACAGATCACCCGTTCACAGAGTTAAAAGGGATGTCAGAAGAGTTCCAGGATTATTACAGACCAACGATGGGAAAGGTTACAACAAAGTATCAGTATTCTTACAGCGTAGAACTGAAAGTGGCTTTGATTTTGGATACATTAACAAACTTCAAAAGGATTGGTCTAAATCTGCCAGTGGGGGAATGTTGTTTGATTGCATCATGTACTGGGATGCTGCTGCAGTCGGATCCAGAAAGAATGACGCATCACAGTCTGACATAGCTCTGATAATAGATAAGTAAACTGTAGGATTGCCAAATGAAGAGGTCAAAAAAAATCCCAACAAAAACAAAAGAGCTGATAAAGCAAATTACACCAACAGAATTTGCAGTGCAACATGAACAAAAGAAACCCAAACAAACCCCATTCCTATTACTGATGGGATGCCCCTGTGTCCCACATGGCATCACTGCAAATGGATTCTGCGGGCAGTGAGAACGACACAAGCCCACAGTTCTGCAGTAACAGCAGCCCACGCAGAACACCTCCACTTGCCAGCTGAGAAACCTTGACCTACTGGCCATGTGCCTCCATTTCTATCCCCCTGATCCACTAAATCAGTCATGCCTTAAGGCAGATCGCAGTCATGGGTGACAAAACCCAAACCTTTTCCGTTTCAACAATCCCTGTATTTTCCTCCCAAAGGCAAAGCATGCTAAGGACATTCTTTATATGTCCGGAGGCCAACAGCCTGTCACTCTCTTTACACAGTGCACCACATGTATCTAGGACATAGAAAAGATTATTTAAAATTCTAAAGGAGACATTTATACCCAGTACATTTCCAAAATAAGGATGGCAAGTTGCTGAAATAACTTATTTAAAACTTTTTCTCAAGTACAGAGTGATAGAATTAGAGTAAAATCATCTAGAAGGGGTTGGAAACACTTTCTCATGAAGTCTTAAACATCACTTCGAGTGACATTAACTTGAGCTACACGTCCCATCGGAGAGCAAGTGTCAGCAAAGTAAATGCATTAGTTAAAGCTTAATAGTAGTTTGGTGTTCAATATCCTGAAATATTTAATATGTTTTTTTCCCAAAGTAAACTGTTATTCAGTTTTAATGAAGACATTAACCTGCTTGATTTGTAAGCTCCTGTGGGAAGTCAGTCTAAAACACTGTCGCAAGAGGTAGGCAGATGTAACAAGAGCTGTGACAGGAAATCAAGCATATTTTAAATGTTAAAAAAGCAGCCAGACAATAAGTCTCAATATGCTCTTGTTTTCTTTTAGTTTTGTTTATTTTTTGGTAATATGATTTCTGCCCTTTAAAAGATGCCAATTAAGGCTGGCTATAACGTAGTCTGAAGGTAACTGTGGGTACTGAAATCTACGTGTGTCCTCACCAACTATGTTGTAAACAAGAAGTGGTAGGATACAGACTTAAAGAAAAAAAAGAAGTTTGGGTCAGATTCTGAACTCCAAGACACTTTGCAGTTTCCAGCATTGTAGGATGACAGCTTTAAACTGGAATCCACTGTAACACTTTTAGTCACAGTTTGAATTTTCCAGATTGACTTTGAATACAGTCTATACTTCATGGGAACAGCCGGTCTTGTGAGTTTTCAGCTTGAAATGATAGTGATATAACAAGATGAGCAAAAATGGTGAGACCCCAAGCAATTAAGGTGGGTGTGTACTCTTCCTGAAATGCATATTGGTGGTTTGACAAGGGAGACAAGCTGGCTGCTTTGTTTCACAGTAGCTGTGTTTAGTTCATGCTGTCAAGCGTGGATTCTGACACTTAACAGTATTAATATTGCTATTTCTATTGATATAATTAGCACTTCTATAAATAATAGCTAAGGCTGCCATAGCTAAGTATATTACTGCAATCAGCACCATCAGGCCCTTCTTCGTTACACACCCTCCTGGAAATACAAGCTGATTGATCTCAACAAGAAGACAGCCACTGAGCAACGCTGTTGATTCTAGCGGCCCAGCGAGGAGCAGCTCCCACCACGAAGAAGTCTCTCCTAAACAACGAGTTTGTATGTGTGAGACTAACATTTCTCACCAGTCTTGCACCTGCCAACGTTTGACTGCTATAAATAGGGACCCTTCTTTTCAGCCACACGATAAAAAAACCCTCACGTTGAGTTCAGTGGGTGTTATTCATACACTACAATGGGGGAGAAGTCCTACAAATTGTTTTGGAGACAATCTGGACCCCACATTTAAACTCCACCTAAACAGCACAAAGATTTTATTTATTTACTTTACAGTTATGAAACAGAAAACTGCTTAACAAAACAGAGATTGCTGCTTTTAACAGAAGAACAGCAGCACCTGCCATTTCAATCCCTAATTCCATTCTGGCACATTTAAAAATAGAGAAGAATGACAACTTTTCTAAAGGCCCAAACTTCAGGCGCTTCCAACCTGTTTCCCAGAACTTTGCCCTGGTTTCACTACACCTAAAAGCTGTAACTTCTACGTGAATTTTGACAGTGTTCAATATCTACCTTGAGGTAATTATGCTTAATGGCTGCAACTTATAACTAGCACCAGTGGGAGAGGGAAGTGTACAGAACCAGTGGTGGTGGTGGAAATAAAGCCTCAGGGTCTCAAAAGATGCATACAAAAATACAAGCAGTTAAAAATTATCACCAGTTTTGGAAACAGTGGGTATTTTCTGCTTTCTTCATCTTCCATAAAGTGATGTGGGTAAACACTGCACAAAGCTATTCTGAAGGCCAATATTTACAGTGTCTGGAAATAGAAAGTGTTATGTATAAGAAAAGCAGCCTAGATGTCTGACTGGAGTTTGTTACAAAAACGCTTTAAAACTTTGACTTCCTTAAGCTTTTTACCTTCTTAAGATTTAGTCAAATGGATATGCTAGAAGTTGTATGGGAAATTAAGTAATTCATGTGTCCAATTAGTATTGGGCGTGAGACATGCACAATTTTGAATCCTGGAAGTTCTTTCAGAAACAGCATTTGCTAGCTGCAGTACTTGAAAACTTAAAATGGTGAAGAGGAGACTACAATTCCAAAGAAGCTTTGAACTCCTGTACTACTAATACAGCTCACTTTGTATGAGGCCAAAGCACTCAGAGAGCACTATGTCTTTCAGCAGTATCAATGCCAAAATCATTCCTGTATAATTCCACTGATGTCACTTCAGTTATTTCAAAGAGGAAATTCATGTCTAAGCCACCTTCTGTTTTCTGATGCAAACCCAGGATAACTACACCGAAGTTTATAAAACTACTGACATTGGCATTTATTGTCAAACCAAACAGCCAATGGAAAAACTGACACCTACCATTTGAAATTATTACTTGAAATATTATTTATAACCCTGATGGCAGCATTTTGGAATTCTCCGTGTACATACCTTTGCAAATATTCGTGACGACGGCACATGGTATTATTCCTGTTGTACAGATAGGAAACAAAGACTGAGCAATTTTTCCCTAAAGTCGAATATGCTATTCATGGCAGAGCAGAAAGCTTCATGAGGCCCAAGTTTTAAGCCAGGAACCCAAATCACTAAACAAGTACTCAGTCTTCAACATGCTTTCAAGACAATATAAGAAGCAATAACTGGGTTGGACCCCATACTGGATTAAAAAAATAAGGAAAGATGAAGGAATAATTATTTCTTTGAATAAGCTGTTAAAGAGTCAGAATCAGAACTTTCTCTTATGAGAAAATTTGATAACAAAATCCCTTATTCTGGTATTAAGTGAGGCATTTTTCTTGAATGTCTGGGAAAATCAGAGTACAATTTGAGATCCATTGATATCAGTAAGCACAAAATTATCTACATCCCAAAATTGTTCTTTTTTCCTGCTCACCCAACTCAGGCCACAAACACGAGACTTCCCAAAGCAACACAGACCTTTTCCAAATCGCCTCTGGTTGTTAAAACTGGTCAATGGAAACTATTTTCTTCTGTTTCAGAAATGCTCGATGATTCCTCTCAGTATATATACTGCTCATGAAAATTAAAGAACTGAATTTTGATTTGCTTGGGTTGCTTTGATACCCAAGATCAAAGGTCAACATGCCTATCTAAGGGTAAACAAGCAAAGTTTACTAATAGCTGCCAATTTGAGACACTATTTTTTTTGTTTGTTTGTTTATCAATACTGTAATGATTTGTGCACACTCTCTGCATTACCTCTTCAGAGAGCTTAAACTGCTGGTAAGACTTCTTGGGCAATTACAGATGAATTCTGCTTACTTAACATTAATTTGGTACTTTGAGCAAATTAAAAATAATTATTTTTCCCCATAGCATCTTCTACATTAATATCTGCAGTCACTCTGGAATCTTAATGAGCTAAACTCGGTAAGTTCTGTCCATTCTAGGCTAGAGGCCTGCCTTTTCCTTCATGATACACATTCAATCATTTGGGAACAGTTTGCAAATCTAAAATTCCACCTCGCTTGAAGGGATTTACAGCCTCACATGACAAACTATACTGAACAACACTGAGGCCCTGTGAAAAATAAACAGAAAAAACACACTTATTTTCTAATACCAAGACGGAAATAGTAAGTCTTGAGGGCCGCCTGAAAATTGACCAAGGTTACCCAGCAAGGATCAAATCCTATTTGTCTTAGGCAGGCAGCCCTGCCGAAATCAAATAAGCCTACAGCACAGATCAGTATACTAAGGCTAGGGTTTAACCTCCGAGGCATGCTATAAATCCTGTGCCACAAAATAGGTGCTATGGATTAATTTCTAATCCCAAATTATAACTCGTCATTGAAGAGCTGAAAACCCAATTCCCCTCACAGATTTACATAAAAAGAACAGAACCGTGCTGAGACTTTTAAGACTTCACTTACAAAATTTCCAACCAAATATTTTCCAGGATACTCAATTAATGCAGTGACAAATCATACTGTTAGAGGTAACAGAAAAAACAATACACTATGACACACCATCGTTTTTCCTTTTTTTTTTAAATTTGCCTGCGTATCTAGTCATTAATTTACCCAATAAATTAATTCCACAAGTGGCTCTCCGAGTCATCAGTTTGAATTATCAAGTTTCTGCTGTATTTCCAAAACAATGCCAGGCATGCATGTGCGTAGGAGGGATGGGACAATGAAGCCAATAGGTGCAGCTGTGGCCTGGGAGGCAGAAGGTCTGTTCAAACTCTGTCACTGACTGCTCTTTGCTATTGGAAAATCATTCCAGTGCTGTTTCATTCAGAGTCTTTCGAGCATATAATATTTTAGCAACAAACATTTGGAAGGCAGAGACAAGCCTTTATGAACTTTAGGAAATCTTACTTTCCCCTGAAAAATCAGGAACATGGGGGAAAAGGGGTGTGTGCAGCCAGTCTGTTTGGATTTCTGGCCTTTTTCTCTTCCCCATGTGTAAAACAGAAAAAAATTCAACCTTCACAAAGCATCTTTATGCAAGTACAGGTGAAAGATCACCTCTGTAAATTCAGATGATTGAGTGGGCTAGCAGGTATCTTGTACATGTGGCACTGCTGCTGCACAGGATCTGAACTGTTCTTCTCTTTAATATGAGTGCTGGCAACCCTGATTTTAAAGCAGAGGGCTTAGGTTCCATTCCTAATGTTACATCATAGTAAAACCAAACATTAAATCCTCAGCCAGAAGGATTTTTCTTATATTTTACCTTTTTTGCTAACACAACAAACAGGATACATTTTAAGACTCATAAACCATTTCGTTTTGGAAGACACAAGGCATTCATATCTTTACCAACTGACTAGTCACAGATTCCACATGCTATCAGAAAGTTTTCTTCTCCTAGAAATGAAGATTTTTTTTTAAAAACACCTACAGATTAAATGATGAGATTTAAAATAATGCTAAAATTTTCTGTAATGTTCTTCCTGCATTACAAATGGACTATTAAATCAGTGAAGTGCCAATCAAATGCTTTTGTACTTTGAAAGAAAGGTTTAAATAACAAAAGCAGTTTTTCAGGCCTCTCTCTCCCTCGGTAGTCAGTGTCACCTATGCACTAATTACAACATATTTACTCGCTTTTCTAGTAAGATCACGATTGAATAGATTTTTTAAGAACATGATTTTTAAGAAAAGTTGCAATCAGAGCCTCGTGGATTCTGCTTCTTATTAATCCAGCTTGTCTAAGAAAAATATAATGTTGTGCAGTAAACTTCAAGATATATGACAAGATTGAATAATAACAGCTCTGGATTCAGTCTCCAGCTTTAAAAATCAACTCGCTGCATGACCTCGGGTGAACCATTAATTAACTAGGGCCAAATCCTCTGTGGACTAAACACAATGGAACTAGCCAGTTTATACAAGCCAAAGATCTGGCCCCAAGTTTCCAGAAGTTTTGAATCGGGCTGGCCAAATACTGGAATTTTCGTGCTATGAAAAAATATTTAGTTGTGTTTCAGGGTAAGAAGTAAAGCTCTCATGTCCTTTGAGGAATAAAAATTTTAAGCAATTCCTTTAAAGGGGGGGGAAACGGGAGAAAAAAGGAAAAAAAAAAAAGGTGGAAGTCTTTAAGAGGAAGATTTTGTTAACTGTGCTTTCTCCCTGTAAGCAGAAAGTAGAATTGACAGAAGTCTGCAAGGCAGGTAGCCATGAACCATCACTTTAATTTTCTGGTCAGAATAACGTAACTTTTTTTTTTTTTTTTCCCAGTAAAACTGAACTTTCTTGCAGAAAACTGCAACTTCACAAATACCACATTTTCCACTGGGGAGGAAAGGATCCTCCCAGTCAGCTCTAACACTGTGTCCTCATTGCATCCTCTGAACAGCTGAAAGAGCTCTTACCTCTGAGGGGTTTTTGTGTGTGTAAGAGAAGGATAACAATACTTTCCTATCACAGACTTATTTTTGTCTTGAGTTACCCTTTCTTGCAAAGCACCCCAAGATTCACAGACTCAAAATGGTTCTGCATTTCTACATCCCCAGCCCCGTAACTTCCAAAGACATCATTTCTCTATGAGAGTACACCTCAGGCATTCAGAAAGACCCAGGAAGGCGCTCGGATTTCAGGACTGTGATCCAGTAGCTGTAGACACTAACAGCTTTTATGGAAATACTTTTTGCTCCTAAATAATTACGCTGCTCACAGAGCCGAGCTTCAGGCTTTGCACGTTAGTTTGCTTTACTAGACAAGGATTCTTATTTTCTCACAATTTCTCATTTGCCATTCAGCACAGAGGACTCCAAGGCTGACAGGAGGGCTTTTAACCGGAGAAACACCGACTTACTCCGCTACAAAAGAAGGCAAAATCTGGGAACATGACGGGCAGTGCGGCAGCCCGTTTCCTCCCAACCTGCAAATTTATTTCTTTCCTGTGCTCCGACCGACAAACGCGAGTCCCCTCCCTGCTGAGAGAGCTACAGAAACCTGGCTACACGAGCCTGTCCCCTCGGCACAGGCAGCTGCCCGGCGCTGGGAGGAAGGACAAGGGACCGATGGCTCTGGAAGCGCTGCCGGACGCGCGGTGCGCTCGGGTGGGACCGCGCTGCCAGAGCCTCAGCAGGGACAGCGGGGGACAACTGATTTGCTCCGTGAGCCCTCGGGGACGGCATCAAAAACAAACAAAACCCCCCAAACCCCGAAGCAGCTGAGCTCTTCGGTGCGGGAGGACGAGCAGCTCCTCCCCAGCCCGCCTCTCATCACGCATCCCGCGGGGCACCCCGGGCACCGGCACTGCCTTTCTCCGGGGGGAT
Source organism: Mystacornis crossleyi (assembly GCA_013400655.1). Lineage (NCBI taxonomy): Eukaryota > Metazoa > Chordata > Aves > Passeriformes > Timaliidae > Mystacornis > Mystacornis crossleyi. The sequence goes on along the minus strand of VYZQ01063919.1, from coordinate 526 downwards.
AACCCCGACCTGCCCTCTCAGAAACACAGAATCACAGACTGGGAAAGGCTGGAAGGGGCCACACTGGGTCATCCGGTCCGACCTCCCTGCTCGAGCAGGGTCATCCCAATGCACACTACACGGGATTGTGCCCAGACGCTTCTTGGGCATCTCTTCCCTCCCCGACCCTCGCTCACAGGCGGGCGCCGCCAACTTTTCCCAGCGGCGCGGCAGGAGAAGGAGGAGGAGGAGGAGGAGGAGGAGCGGCGCGGGGGGGGGACAAGCGGGGGGAATGTCAGTGCCAACTCTTCCCTCTCCGGCCGCGCGCACCCTCCGGGGAGTGGCCCCGCCGGCTCCCAAACTTTTTCGGGATCGCGGAAAAAAACTCCGGGGGGCAGCGGGTGCGAGCCGTCTCCCCTCCAGGAGTATGGGCTCCGCTCCCTCCCGGCATACGGGCTCCCCCTCCCCGCCGGGACGCGAGAGCCCCTCGCCCCCCGCTTCGCCGCCCCTCACCCGCCCGCCCCGCCCCCGGCGGGCGGAGCGCGCC
>VYZQ01063909.1:1309-15153 GCA_013400655.1 Mystacornis crossleyi | reverse complement strand
ATTTTTAAAAACAGCATTTAGCACATAGGAAGGAGGCATGATCATTATGGAAGGGAGAAATATTTCACATTGGAGGGGGGGGATAAAATATGACTATATTTGTGACAGGACACAAATGAGCGTCCTGCTATGCAGACAAACTTGAATTTTTCATTTAATAAGATGCATTTAGAGAGCACATGGGGAAGCAAATGTCTGCCCATAACTGTACACCAGGAACCAAGTTTCTGTCACACATCACTGTGTTTTGCAAGTAACCCTCCTGGACAGATGCACAGAATTTATAAAAAGAGTGTGAGGGCAGAATTCTAGCCAGTGACCTGTCTGAGGGCACTTTTCAGGCTGCTTTTCCACTTCCTTCTTGCTCCAAATTCAAGCTGGACGTTAGTCAGGCTGGATGGTTGCCACCTCCGTCATATCAAAGATCTGTTTTGACTGTCTCCAAAGCTGTGCAGGAGGCATGAAAATTGTCCTCTATGTCCAGCATATTTATGGCAACACTGGGCCCAGAAAGTGGCTGCAGTGACAAATGCTCTTCTGACACTCAGAAAAAAAATGAAGCAGTTTGAATTGCCAGCATCAAGAACAAATGCAGAATATACGCACCTAAACATTATCCTGCCTGAGCAGTGCTGCTCGAAGCTACACAAGGTATGTAGCTTTGAAGAGGCCCTGCGGTTCAAACCTACCTCAACTCTGAACAGAGTTAGCTTTCAGTGATGAACAGACTAAATCTGTTCTTACAGCCTAATTTACAAATGTTTTGAATTACCTGATTGGCTTCATCTGACTGGGGTGATGACCTCTGCTAGACCCCAGCTCTGCCTCCACGCCCACCCTGGCTGCTTGACAGTAGATCTCACACTGGGATCAGAGGTGAACAATTACAACGAATGAACGTCCCGAGACAGGTGCAGTCACATCTCCATCAAGCTGAAACATTCCTTGCTGTGGGGGGAAAAAATATCGCATGCAATTTCACTGATCAGATCCCACGTTTTCTCCCTGCCTCTGATACAATATTGCAATAGGCTTTGATAAACTTTGTCCCAAGATCAGCGCAGTAAATGAAACTAACCCACCTGTAAGAGGAGCTGCCCAATTTTAGCTACATTTAGCTCCGGGACCATTTTGCGGAGGATAATCTCTTCGCTACACTCACTGAAGAAGAGGGGGCAGGGAGCTCTGTTCCCCATCTCCTATTACTTAGAACAGAGAAATTGTTTCAAATTCCTGGGGGAACTTTAATGGTCATTACTACCTAGAGATGAGAAATCCTATTAATAGAATTAAATGAGCTTAGAAGCAGAGTAATGCAGCTATAGCAAAGAAACTGATGGGAAGTAAAAAAGTGGGGAAAGGTAGCAAGGAAACTGATGGAAAAAAAGAAAATTTCTTTATATTGCTTTTATATTGCTCAGATACATTTCCCTACACTCCAAAAGTGTGACTAAAGCTTTTACTGAATCCAAACTGAACCTTACTGTCATCTTGGGAGGGATTTGGTTTATGGCAGCGACTTTAACATCCCTGCAATTGTAACTTCGGATATGAGCAACAGTTGTGTCTTCCTCTGACAGCTAGTTGTGTTCTATGTAGCTCGCATTCCTTAGTTGTCCAGGAAAGAGATGGTGGATTTACATTTTTGTTGCTATTGATGTTATTTATCTGTATGCCATCCATCTTTCACTTCAGGAAACACTCCACTCCCAACTCAAATACCTTCCTAAATTTGTTTATACCAGGGAGAGCAGGGCTGTGGGTCTTCACCCTGGACTCAACCAAGTAATACCTCAATGAAAACATATATAGTTCAATTATCACTTCAGTTATTTCCTACAGTGAAAGAAGAGGTGCAGATGACATGGTAAAAAGCATGGCTGAGATTCCACCTGGAAAACTCAGTACAGCATTTATGGGGAGGAATTAAAAACAGAACAGACCCATTAAAGGGTTACGGGGAGAACTGTGGAATGGTGAACATTATCAAAGAAGAGCAGACTAAAAAAAGTTCAGTTTGTTTAGTCTAGCAAAATGAAGACTGAGCAGGGATATGGCTGTTTATGCTTCCTTTCAGGCCAGTCAAAAGCAGGGTGCTACTGAAGTTCCAGGAAAAACACTAGGACAAGAACAAATGGGTGTAAACTCTCTTTCATACAGCCCTTTTATGCTGGGCTGCATTAGGACGAGCATGGCCAGCAGGTCAAGGGAGGTGATCCTACCCCAGCACTGGTGAGGCCACACTTGGAATGCTGTGTCCAGTTTGGGGCTCCCCAGTACAAGAGGGACATGGACATAATGGAGACAGTCCAGTGAAGGGCCACAAAGATGAATATGGGTCTGGAGCATCTCCTAAGGGCTGAGACAACTGGGCTACGTGGCACGGAGGAGAGAAGACTCAAGGGGAGGAATCTCATCATCATATAGATACATCTGACAGGGGGGCGCAAAGAAGAGGGAGCCAGGCCCTCTTCAGTGGTGGCCAGTGACAGGCCGGGAGGTAATGGGCACACACTGAAACACAGGAGGTTCTCTCTGAACATTGGGAAACACTTTTTTGCTGTGAAGGTGACTGACTACTGGCACAGGTTGCCCACAGAGGCTGTAGAAACTTCTTCCTTAGAGATACTCAAAAGCCATCTGGACATGGTCCTGTGCAACCAGGTGGCCCGGCCTGGGAAGGGGTGTTGGACCAGATGGGCTCCAAAGGTCCCTGCCAACCTCAATCTTTCTGTGTTTCTATCCCAGGCTGGAAATGAATTGACTTCTACCCCCAGAGGAATGAATGGCTTCTTACACAGAAGACCAGAGGACTACATAAAGCTAATTTTAAGAGTGAGCTTGATTGGGTTAGGTGACGTAGAGCAGGGAACCTTTCCTGCTGGCCCTACCAGACACGTGCCACCATACAGTCTTTAAACATCATGCTGATGATAATAGTTTATGGTAGTGAAAAGGCAAGGGAAAGGAAACAGTTTTGTACTGTTAAAAAGTAAAATCACAACGTCTCAAAGGAACCGACATCACTCATCTGTGGTTAACATAACTTTAAAGTTATGAAAAGGGATTGATGTTAAATTAATAGAGATTTTCCCTTTATTTTCTTTCCATTTTCTACTATCTATTACTAGAAATCAGATGCTTTGCCTAAGAAAAAATAAACTGCCACAGCTGGTTTGTAAAGTGATTTACAATTTAAATCAGTAGGCAGGCCCCAGCAAAGTGAAGGGAAGGACAACCCTGCCATTATTCCCCCTACCCAGAAAGCTTTGGCCCCTCTTCATCTTTATGATTAGGAACGTATGCAAGCATCACTCCAGCACATCCATGCAGTTCTCTTGTGACTGCAAGTCCTAAATTGAGATTAAGGGCACTTGTGAGCAGGGAGTTGGCTCACAATATTATGCATTTGCTGAGTGCAGATGTGTGCCTTTCCACAGGTAGGCGAAGTGAGTCTCCAGCCTCTAAGTGTCTTCAGTTAGCAAACAGATACTACATGCAGTCTGTCAAACACAGCAGTGCTCAGACTCTGTCTTCAGAGGTGAGCTTTATGCTCGGTAGGGATGAGTGGGAAAGCTGTAAATATAAACAGCCTGGTTAGTGGCAGCAGCCTCTTGGAACAAAAGAGCAGCATTCCTGTTAACCCTTCTGCACTTAGTCACGATCCCCTTGTTGGTTTACTTTCTACTTTGAGAGAGAAGCTGAACTTTGCTGGCTACCATGGGGAGAGACTTGGAACTGAGGCCCTGCCCCTGGGAGGAAGAGGAGGGTGGGGAGGGAGGAGTACATCCACCAAGCTTGCTTACTAAGTAAGCTGAGCTAATAACCATTCTGGCCAAGCCAAAATTTCTCCTTACGCAATTATTTTTTAGCGATGCCTGAAAGTAAGCACTGTAGCCAAACGTGTTATCTTTCCAAGGTGTGGAGAAGGAAAGAAGCCCTTGCTTGAAAGAGATTAGAAAGGAGAAGAGTACACACTGTCACGTCAGCAAGTAAGGAAGCTGAGAGAGGCAAAGCCTTGAAAGAGGAGGTGGAATTGTGTTTGCTAAAACAGATGGAAGTCAGCTCAGCACAGATCTTGGATCTGTCTGCTGTCTATTGATAAAGTCATTAAGAAGATTTCATATTAAGTTGAGCAGATTTCATCAGTTCCTGTAGAAGGTAGAAACAAGTCCTGAAGGTGCTAATTAAGGTGCATAATAAGACTCATGATCTTTTATTTAGAAAACAAAACACCCCATCACTTCTCTGCCCAGTTCTCTCCAGTCTGAAAAAAACATACCAAATATAATAATCTCATAACTACCACCACCACCAAAATTATCAGCAACAGATCATACTCTCATTTTTCTATGAAAGACTGTCAAAGAGTGCAACCATGGGGTATCCTTTGTTGCCATGTCACTTCAAGTTTTATCCTCTTTGACACTTGCCAAAAGACTTGCTCTTGAAAGGGTAAAAAAAAAAAAAAAAAAAGAGGAACAGATGGCCTATGGAAGCTTCCAAGCTTCTTGAAGTTTGTCTTCACCAGCATTTGATATGAAACCTCAGACCAGTTATAGCAGTCATCCACAAAATCCTATACAGGGTCCTGGTCACCAGGACCAGCCCGCTGCTATTGCAGAAGACTGAAAAAAACCCCAACAAACCAGTGACTTGTAAGTTAATGACTTCTGATTTAATTTTTTCCACAGTCACTATTACAAATGGAGCTGCACAGGAGGAGCTGGGGTAGAAGGATTCCTAAAACTGTTAGTCCACACACCGTTTAAATTGTGCAGTCCTTCACCTTCTTCTCTACTGCAATAAAGCTTGCACTGCCTGTCTCTCAAAGGCATTCCCTGAATGACTTAAGTCCTTTCCCACCATTCATATTGTGATCTGAGGTTTCCTCCCTTTAATCTGACAGCAAAGATGAAAGGCTGTTTTAGAAAAGCACCACAGCAAAACCAAAACATGGACAGAACCTCTGGGGGAATTAACCTTTCTTCTGAAATCAAAGTGGTGAGGACACACATATACACCACAGTTTGACTGAACAACAGCTAATGAGGAATACGGTTCTGAAATGGACTAAACCAACTAGGAAGAACAGGTAAGGGTTGCACAAAGTCACAAACAGGAACATGATTGAAATTCAGAAATCAAAAATTTAGCCTTATCATCAAGAACACTGACTTAAGGTTTAAGTTAAGTCAAGCAAAAGGGTGGAAGACCTATTCTATCAAGAATATTCCTTGATATAGATGTCTGATAATAATTCTTGCATGGCTTTTATTTCTCCAGTGAAAGAGATACCCGAAAGACAAGATTTACTTCTGCCTTCAAGGTACGCTTTTTAAAATGTCTTGTTTGGGTTTGTTTTTTTTATCTCAGTAACACTGACACAGTGGAAATATGTGAAATATAGTATCAGATGCATTTTAATGATAACAGCATCCAAGTACTGAACAGCTTTATGAACACCACAAAATAAATTACCANTCACAAACAGGAACATGATTGAAATTCAGAAATCAAAAATTTAGCCTTATCATCAAGAACACTGACTTAAGGTTTAAGTCAAGTCAAGCAAAACGGTGGAAGTCCATTCCTTGATATAGATGTCTGATAATAATTCTTGCATGGCTTTTATTTCTCCAGTGAAAGAGACACCCGAAAGACAAGATTTACTTCTGCCTTCAAGGTACGCTTTTTAAAATGTCTTGTTTGGGTTTGTTTTTTTTTATCTCAGTAACACTGACACAGTGGAAATATGTGAAATATAGTATCAGATGCATTTTAATGATAACAGCATCCAAGTACTGAACNAGCAAAGATGAAAGGCTGTTTTAGAAAAGCACCACAGCAAAACCAAAACATGGACAGAACCTCTGGGGGAATTAACCTTTCTTCTGAAATCAAAGTGGTGAGGACACACATATACACCACAGTTTGACTGAACAACAGCTAATGAGGAATACGGTTCTGAAATGGACTAAACCAACTAGGAAGAACAGGTAAGGGTTGCACAAAGTCACAAACAGGAACATGATTGAAATTCAGAAATCAAAAATTTAGCCTTATCATCAAGAACACTGACTTAAGGTTTAAGTTAAGTCAAGCAAAAGGGTGGAAGACCTATTCTATCAAGAATATTCCTTGATATAGATGTCTGATAATAATTCTTGCATGGCTTTTATTTCTCCAGTGAAAGAGACACCCGAAAGACAAGATTTACTTCTGCCTTCAAGGTACGCTTTTTAAAATGTCTTGTTTGGGTTTGTTTTTTTTATCTCAGTAACACTGACACAGTGGAAATATGTGAAATATAGTATCAGATGCATTTTAATGATAACAGCATCCAAGTACTGAACAGCTTTATGAACACCACAAAATAAATTACCAAAAGCTCTGATGCTGGGCCTTGGGTAACTTCAATTTCACTTTGCCATACTAGGGAAGAAACGCACTTTTCGCTTGGTCTTTAAAAGGCAGCCATCCTTCTTGCAAAATAAAACTAACAGTGGCTAACTACCCTGCAGCCTTAGAAATCCTTTCACAGAGTCTTCTTGGGACTAGAATCTACAATGTCATCTCTCCTGCAGTGTAAACACCATAACTTTTCTAACCTGCTGGCTAAGACTAAAAGCCTCCTCTGTAGGATCTGCAAGACATGTTCAGGTACAAGGTCTCCACTGAAGCCAGTCCAGAGTGGGTCTTGCCCCAGCTCACTGGTTACTGAGCAACTGCATATGCCAAAAGGGATCAGATCCACTCAGTCTAAAGGACTGTTAGGAACCAAGCAAGGGTTCTACAGTATGTTATGAAAGAATAAATAAGAAAAGCTAAACTATCACAATAAATTTCTTTCACAAAAGATTTCTGAGGTTGAAAGTCATAATTGCTTATAATATATTCTAAACATGCACAGGACTTTCAGCACATAAAACCCCAAAGCAGCATTCCCAGAAACTGTCATTGTAAAGTCTGCTGCAAAGACTTCTCCAGGGCAAGCCTCTGCACTAGCCTGAATCTCCCTGACTTCAAGCCCAGTCCTGCAGCATTTATTTATGTGGACAATTCCATTTGCAGTACTCATGACTGCACAGATAAACTATTCATGACAGAGCAAGCCTTAACTCAAACAAGTCAGTTCAAGTAATATTCGGAATAGAAAAAGACTAATACACGTATTTTAAATACTTCTGGGTCCATAATATCATGCTGCAAGTTGAGGGGAAGTTGGCAGAGAACTCACTGAAGAGCCCCATTTCCTGCCTAATTAAGGACAATGACAGATAAGGGACCCAGGCACATCCTTTTCATATTAAAGTGATTATATATTTTTAATACATAATCTGTCTGACTCTTTATGATAGATTTCTTATAAAGCATATTTTAATGACATTATATTTCTTCTTATGGTAGTGCCTTAGTCTGTCATAGTAGAAAACACAAATGTTCTTTGTTTCTTACTTTTAGTACAGATCAGTAGTTACTAAATACTGGTTAATACTGGTTAAACTCCATAGCTGTATTATTCACAAAATCATGCTAGGTGATCATCAAATGGGTTTTACCTTTCATCTATTTATATTTGGAAAAATTCCCAGTAAGAGTTACCTCCTGTGATTATTGTAGGTGTATAGTTCTTTCAAGATCATTTTCTTTGTACTAGAATTTTTAAAAGCAAACTTTGATAATTTTATTGGGTTTTTTGGTTGGTTGGTTTTCTTAGTATCTTCAGAGTTTTCTCAAAGTAAATTCTTCTTCTCATCTATAATTTTATATCTCTAATCCTATGTCTTGCTTAAAATTGCCTAACTTTTATTCATTACAAGGCACATAATATTTAAAGTATTTAAAATGTTTTATGGAATCTTGTGACAAGCAATAGTTTCCTGATTTAAGAACTAATATATTCCATGAAAGCAGGATTTGTTCTCTCACCTTAACTCTCTGCCCATATAGTGCTCACCTGTGAACAAAGAATAAAAATTGCCTACATTAAGATGGATCTTTAGAAAAATGCTACATATATATTTATTCAATTACCAGGAGCATACTTATCTAAAATTCCTAGTTTGCTCCAAATCTTTATTTCCCCACAGAATTTTGCTACAAACTAACAGATAATAAAAGCTAAAAGTAACAGATAGCTCTCCTAATGATAGCCATCTGAAAAGTGTCTAATTGTAGCTGGAAAATCTGTTCAAATGCAGGTTATTCCTCTGCCAGAGGTAAACACTAACCAAAAGGCAACAGCCCTTATCATCTTGTCCATTTTCCAAGCTGAAATGCTTCACCTCTTAAGAATGTATTCCCTTTACTGGAATGATGGGTGTGCTCTGTGCTCTGACTTGGTGAAGTTCACCCTCTGCTTAAGCCACAGACACCTCTCATTAATTTTTTCTCCTTTTCAGAGTTGATCTCCTCTCCTCCTTTCTATCCTCAATGTGAAATTTGAGCATTTCAAAACTGAAACCACACACTTTTGGGGAGCACACTGGAAGCAATTATTGGGGAGCACACTGGAAGCAATTATCTAGGAATACATTGCCGTTTGGAAAAGTATTAATTTCCATGATTTGTAGGTAACACCAAAGGAATTAGTAACACGAAGTTCATCGGTATAGTGTCAAAACTGATTTCAAAATCAGGAAGGCACCTCCCAGACAAGAGGGTGATTAAACACAGACTCTCCCTGCTTTATTAAGGTAACCTTGTAATGGGAACTCTCAGATCTAGCCTGAAGTCTGCCAAAGGCTTCCCTTGATTCTCAGCTCTCTTGTCTGCAGCTGCAGGGCCAAGACATTTGTACTGTGTTTGCCTCACAGAGAAGTCGGAGCGCCAAGTTCAGGAATGTCTGTAAATCTCTTGGAAAGCAGTAGTGAGAAAAAGATGTAAGTGCAATGCATCATCTGCTCCCTGAGAACCTCTCTGGTATTAGTGAGCCTTGAAGCTGCCCAGAGAGTCAGACGTTACACGAAGGAGGCGCTTTAGAGAAAACCTGGATGTTTATATAACAGTATCAAATAGGCACTTGCTGTTCTCCGAACGATCTGTCAGCTGTCCTGAGAAGCCTGAATGAAGAGTGAGGTTTAGAACTCACTTGAAAAATATGAGTATTCTTGCTTTACTCCTGTGGAGGCAAGCTGTGACTCACAGGTGACATGTAAACTGTAAAATGAGCCTCTGAGAAGAATCAGGGAAAGGAACTGCAAAAAGTGAAGAGAAAGAAAAGAAAACAGATTACACCTGTGCAGGGTGCAACAGCACTGTGACCCGTGGTTTTTGACCTCCATCAACCCTTCCAGAACTGAAAGGTCTCCTATATTCAAGGCCATCATCTTGATGGACCTGCTCCATAAAATTCTTAGTGGTTTGCAGGCTGGACATTACAGGAGATCCCCTCTTCCCTTGAAATCAGACCATGTTAAAAAATGCTATGGTGATGTTACATCCAAGCTTTGGGAAAATATAAAGATCAAACTGATGTGCACAGCAATGTGACTGGAGGGAATGGACAGGTGCTCAAATGGACAATGGCCAAAATGAAGTAAATTTTACTTTTTTTTTCACCCTTTCTCCCTTATTCGTCAATCTGAAAAAAAGATTATATTCTTTATCTAAAGTTATTTTCTTCACAAGCAAAGCAAAAAATATGTATATTACAGAACATCATCTCAATACACATTTCTGAAACCCCTCTGATTCCTTTAATTCCTTAATACTGTAAACATACCCTGATATATTTATATGCAACCTGAGACCAACGCTTAAAAATAAACCAAATAGGAACTGCAGTGTGTGTGTGTGCACAACAGACATAGCAACCTCTACTAGGGGCTGAAGACATGACACTAAAGGAATATTGTCCATTATATTTATTTGGTTTTAATCCAATGGCTAGAGCATGAGGTGCAGAGAGTTATGTAAAGGTGGTGGATTTTTAAAAATTAACACAAAAGTAATCATCATTGAAGCAACTAGACAGTCCTATGTTCCTTTGTAAATGGAATGGCCACCACTCTTTTCCAAAGGTAAGCACACATCTAGCTATCCCCATTCCAAGCACAACCAGTCAGACCCCAAATCTAACAATATCAGTTCAAGCATGGGCCCTTCAGTATTTGCCATCCCTCTCTCAGAATACAAGATTTTGTGTCAAAAGAAAGATTTCAGCTTTACTGCTGCATTTTCCCTTACACACCAAAGAACTCAGAATTTTTAATACTTGGTTTTATACAGTTCATTATGGCTTCTCAATTTAGGCACCTGCATCAAATGAATTAAGGCAGAACATAATGGCACCTTTGAGGCAGTGTTGTACAACACCAAGCACCAAGCTGTAGAGTAAAAGGAAAGCAGTTGCATTGTTCACAGAAGAAGTCTACATTTGCTTTCAGTAGGTAGGAAATCAGATACTGCAGGAGATGGCACACAGAAAAAAAAATTCTATTAGGTAGAATTAAGTCCCAAAGTTTATTTTGCTTACATACCCAAAAATCAAATGATTGCTAGTTACCAAAGGAGACAGGAGCAGAATGGACAAGAATGGGAGTTTTTGTAGATTTTAGAAGAGTTGTTCTAAAATCAAATGTAATGTAAAGAATTCAAATGTTTAAAAATCAGCATTTCAACTGTTGGGCAATTGCCTACATGGCAGTAGGTCCTAGGAAATTTGCCCATCCATGAGTTCAGTGGCAAAAACAAGCTCCTGGTGCACACAAAGGTTGGGGGAGATGAAAGCTCACAGCCCATGGTTCAGAGGAAGTGCTACTGTGACAAAGTATTAATTATGTATGAATGCAGCATTGATGGCATTGTATGCATTTTGACACACAGCAGGCCCCCAAAGGAAGTGTTATCTAATTGGTTCTATCAAAGACAGGCGTCTTCTTGGCATCTAGAGAGGAATATATAATCCAGGGGTCTGCTTCTCTGAGTAAATTTCCTTCCTGACCTCCCAACTGGGCTCCTGCTCAGGGCCATACAGCTCCTACTGCAGAACAGCCAAGGAGGATTTCTGGTTCTTCCAAAGGCACTCACTGTTTGACCTGGCAGTAGAGACGGCTGAAAAATACCAACTGTACAGATCCATATAATTTTCAATAGCAACAAATGGCCCGATAACAACTTCTGCAGGATATCAACAAACAGAAGAAGAAACCATCTACAGGGCCACTGCAATACAGAAATGGTGTTGTAACAAGGAAACACGTGATGAAAAGATATGAGGAACTATCACAAAATTATTAAAATATAGGAGTAAGCAAATCACACTTTATTGGCAGGTCACTGTTGAATTAACCTTTACAAATAGCTGCAATTAGTAGATTTGTTTTGTTTATATAAATGTTGACATGAGACAGAATAACACATTGGCTGCCTTAGAGGGCTAAACTGCTCCAATTTAATGTGAGTATTTGCTAAATCACTGGTGCTGTAACACATGCAGTTATTAAATACCCTGAAGTCAGACCAAAAGCCAGATAAAAAATTTACTGACAGATTGCCTGTGAATTTCAAATTATATTAGTTAATATTAATGATTTCAATTACTAAAAAAAAGAAATTGCCCCAAAAGTTTTATGCCATTTTAACCTACTTGTCTCTACCTCAGATAGCATTTACATTTATATCTAACTTCATTTTAATGATGAACCATCTTAGTAATCATTTTAGCAGCAGGTAAATGCCTAAAAATGCAGCAGTGACTTCTAGTGGGGGTATTAAATCCTTCTCAAAATATCTCATATATACCGTAATTTTCACTGTGCAGTAAGACAACAGGACTTGTTCCCACAGTAAAACTGTGAGTATGTAAGTGAGAATATAATATTCTGTGAGTAAAACAAGAGAATATAAACTGATCTAAATCTCCTCTGTGTTAACAATCAACCAAACCTCATTTGGAAGCTAGAAAAAAAAATGAGGCTTATGTCCCCCTTTCTCTTTTACTTGTCACTAACATTTCAATTTGCAGTTGAATCCTGGAGTTTGAGGTGCAAAAGCACCATATTAATGACTAAACAGGGGCAGGCAGTGCTGAAAACCTCCGACGTGTAGTGTTAGCCGCACAGCCAACTCAAATTTACATATGCAGGACTATTTGTGGTCTAAACATGAATACTTCAAGGGGCTTTTAGGGAAAGCAGCCCACTCTGTGTAACCACACACCAGATTAACTCTAGGTAAAGACACAGACTTGGACATTTTAGAGGAAGACAAAGTGCTCCAGTACAAGCTTAATAACGGTGGGAATAAACTAGCAGAGAAAAGAGTGCCCTCAGAAATGCATTTTCCTGCTACAGAAAAAACAGGCTTTGAACATGAATTCACTTCTCATAACTCACTCATCAGTGGTAGCTCCTTCATCACAATGATTTTAGCTGGATTTAGGCAACCTTGAACAGAGGCTTCCAATTCTCCTATCATTCTCTCAAGGCAATCTCCTACCTTGTGCACAATTCCTGGAAACAGTTCTGTCAGGAGTGTATCTATACATAATTAAGAATACTGAAAACTATGTGCTTGGAAATGTAAATAAATGACGCATTACTTTCACAGGTGCTGGTCTTTGATTACTCATCAAAAAGAACCTAAAACCATTTGGTTGTCAAGGCATGGAATAGTTTTAAAATGCCAAATTATTTGTTTGGTTGATTCATTGTTGGCTACAAGCAGCAACAGCCAGGTCCTCTCCAACAGGTAGGCAAGAGATGTGATACAAGCTTTGCAGGAAGCACAGCATGTTGGTCAGAGGGTAATTTCACTCAAAGCCCAAAAACCACTTCCTCTCTTCACACCTACAAACACCCGAACTCCGCGTGCTTTATGACCAAAAGCAGCTTGAGCCTGCAGCAGTAAGCATCTAACCCCATTCAGGTAGAGCTATATACCTTTATTGAATGATCACCGCTGTCTAAAACAACGAGGGAATCGTTTGCCATGTAAGTCAGCCCGACAGGATAAGAAAGCCCGTGGCTAATTAGAGGACTAAAGATGGGAAATTCCTCAGGTTTCCCTAAGCATATGACAGCCTGGCTACAGACATCCGTTACTATAACACGACCTTCTTTGTCAAAGGCCACAGCGGTAGCATATATTCTGGAGGGGAAAACGAGGTTCAGACCGAAGCTGTCCATCTGGCCGATGAGATCCATCTCTGCACTGAATATCTTCACGCGGGTGCTGCCCTTGCTCGGTCCTCGAGCTTTCAGGTGCTCTATTACCACGACAGCACCCGAGGTCTGGCAGACTGCCACCGCTCTGGGGCTGACAAGCCGGGACCGCATCATCTGACACTTCTTTAATTCCCCCCTTCGGAAGTCGGCCGTCAAGCGGTAGAGCACGCCTGCCTCCGAGTCGGTCAGGATTACTTCGCTCTTGGGGGTGGCATCCAAGCCCCAGGGCAAACAGAAGCCTTCCCGGACAGCCAGGACCCCCCTTCCCTCAAAATCGAAGGCCTTCACGGAGCAGTCCCCGCCGTCAGTGACCACCACGTGCCCGTCCCACGTGACCGTCACATCGAGCGGATACTTGATGTCGTTGCCCGCGTCCCCCCGCTCCCCGAACCGCCGCAGGCAGAACCCGCTCGGCCCGAAGACGTGGATCCTCTTCTTGCCGTCGTGTGCCACTGCCAGGCGGCCCGACTCGGGGCAGGCCGCCACCCCGGTGGGGTTCACCAGCGACCCCCAGCCCCCCAGGCACAGCCGCAGCCCGAGCCCCGCGGGGGCCGGCGCAGCCGCCCCTCCGCCGCTCCTGCCCAGGGCCGAAGCAAGGCCGCCGCCGGCGGGGCCCAGGAGCTCCAGCAGCTGCAGCAGCGGGCGGCAGTCGCTGGTCTCGGCGGGGCCGCA
>VYZQ01063908.1:3687-18321 GCA_013400655.1 Mystacornis crossleyi | reverse complement strand
CCCCAGTTCTGGTCCTCGTTGGCGATTTTGAATGTACCCCCGCCCTGAGAATCCTATACTTAGGTTGGTGTTCCCATGATTCTTGGGTCCCTGGAGGTCAGTCTGTGCCTGAGCCGGGACCATGAGGACAGAGAAGAAATAAACATATATGAACATCTATCAGAAATATCATTCCCTGATTCCACGGGCCAAGCTGTCTTCTGGGGAGGTTGCAGGAGACCCCACTGCAACATGGGAATGTGCTGTCGTGCCCTGCGGCTGAGCTCAATGCCTAACGTGTCCCACCTACTCTGCGACAGCATCACGTGGTTAAATTGGCAGGCAGGAGTGAATTTTTCCCACAGTGGCTTCAATGTTGCTTGCCTAAAGGGCAGAGGGGTCTCCAAAAGCTTCCAGAGCAACCTCTGTGTGTGGAGAGCAGTCTCTGGAGGTGGATGGCCTTCCATCTGGCCTGATACTGCCTTGTTTAGGCTGGCTGGCAGAAAACCATACTGCATCCTAGGGAATGCGTGCTTTGAAAAGAGAAAACCTTATGCTTGTTTTGTCAATATTATCTTGAGAAGGGTGACATCAAGGAATACTGGCCAGGACTGAGATGCTGTTTAGACAAAGAGTGAGCTATACTCCTTTCTGGAAAAACCAAACCAAACCAAAAAAACCCCCGTGTTCCAATCTAAATTAATAAGTAGAGAAATAATTATTATATCCTACTGGCATGCAGGGAAACTAAGGCACAGAGAGCTTGTTTGGCTTGGCTTTAATCATACAGTGGGTCTGTGGGAGAGCTGAAGGTCAGATTTTCCAAGCCCATTTTAGTTGTCAAACCACAGATACTGGACATCAGTATTATCAAACTAAATACTATGACTCTACTTATTCAGGCCACTCTGTCACTAAATTCTGTAACAATATTCATATACAGGAAACTGAGGTTTAAACTCCAGTCCAACAAAATAACAACTAAAGCTCTGCTGAGTAGTCTTGTGGCTGACTGTGTTGAGAATATGGTCCTAACATACAGGTGATTGGACCATATCCAGTGGACTGGTTGGACCAACTTCAGGAACATTAAGAATTGTAATTGTATCTTAAACTTTCAGGAAGGGCACCAGATTGCCTTTGTTTTGCACGGAGATTTTCTTTGTTGCTTGGCATTTAGAACATCTGTTCCAGGGAAATATCAGTCAGGGGGTTTTCTACTTCATGCACAGATTAATCTCATAACATCAAAAATTAATGACTTATGCTCAATGTAAAGGGGAAAAAATTCTTTGTTTACCACAGCATCCTGCCCCAATCCCTGCCATGTCTTTCCTTCCAGGTGTTTTCCTCATGATATAAGGAAGTGAAGGTGGAAAGAGAAAGCTGAGGTAACCCTGGACTTCCGAACTATTAAAAATAAGCTTAAGAAAGGAAGAAAGTAAGATATGAGATATGGGTGTGTGAGAATTGGTTGCTGTTTCTTGTCTGTCTGCTAAGTAGTATCACAAACAGAGGCAGAAATTTTCATTCCCCTTGTTGTGTTAGTGAGCACCTTAAAAGGTTAGAGATTGTGCCCACAAAATTCAGGGTTCTGGTAGAAATCTCCCTTTGTTTATTTCATTTTCATGAAGACAGAAATAAAGAAGACAGGAGCATAAACTGTTTTTTCAAATATGGATTACAAAATAACTAATTTCCTGCTGCATCAGATGCCCAGGAACCAGACATTCAGTCAGGTTGAAACAGGTACCTGGCTGCACTTGAGCTCTGATGGTTAAAACAAACCAAGCATCTTTCACTGTGCATGACATTCTCTCACAGAAAGGAATGTCTTCTTGTATAGATGAAGAGGCAACTAGAGCTTGAGACATACATGAAACAGAATCCTTAAGGATGATAGGATTATCATGGTCTTTGCAGACTGAGAGTTGCAGAAGCATCTATCTCCAGTGGCAGGATTTAGGCAGATATTTGTTCCCAAAGCCAGCCTTGCAACTCAAGCCACCAAATCATTTTCAGCTGGTAGCAATTTTTTGGATTTAAGTAAAGGTCAGAAGGTGGCTATAAGAGTCTAAGTTAGACTTTGCAAATAATTCAACATCTACACTGGAGTGTAGAAATTATTATATTCAAAGCTCTGGCAAGCAGAGATGAGAAGCCTTAGTGATATTTTGCTGCATTTGCGTGGCAAAATTTATAGCTAAAGTTAGCATCCTTATCAGAAGGAGTTTAGTTTTACATCTAAAGCGTTACTTAGAAAGGTATGTCTCAACTTTTGGTCTTCTATGGCACAGAAGAAACCTCGTTTTCCTCTGTTCAAAAGAAACATGAGATGTGAAACGGTGGGCTTTTAAGTCTCTTTCTGATGTTTTAAATTTCAATTATATTTTACCCTTTGAATAGTCCAGTCAAAGAAAAGTATTTGTGGAAAAAACTCTTGTAGAATATTGGGGGTATGTGCTTTATCCCATTGTCAGATCTATCAACCCCACCCTGGTCTCCTCGTCTTTGAGGTACAAACAAATATTCAGAAAGGTAGCGGTTCCCTGCCTAAAAAAGAGCAGGTGGGAAAACTCAGCTCAACACTTTCTGGAAGAAAATTCAGTACATCTTCATCAGAGCTGGATAGGAACCAAATGGTGGAGAATGTGAAAATTTACCTTTAGTTTTCAGTATTTGTTTTAGTTCAGGTTTAATTTAGTTTGAGATATGATTTAAGGTTTCAATAGCAACAGAGTCCTCTCTCTTCCCAGACAGCTAACTCACCTTTAGTTGTTTCCCTGTCTTAATATGAAAGAAATTCATTTACTGGAAGAATCAGTGAGTGCCAGGCTGTGTTTCCCATGACAACCCCCCAAGTTTATGTATTGCTCTTAACTTCTGCCATAAGTTTTTGCACAATGTCCTTTCTTCTTTCCTTGTGGCTCCTCTCTCCAATATCTCTGGGGAAGGACGCACAAACAGTGAGTGTAAACAGCACCAACAGTGACTCAAATTCTTCCCTGAGGGAGCTGAAATGCTGTACAAATCATCAGAGTTGTATCAGGAATTAATGTGGCCATTCATGCAAGCAAGGGAATTGGGAAGTGTTGACTGCATATGCAGGCCCTTCAAAATGTGCTCTTGTGATCCAAATTCAGGAGTGTGCACAGTGAAGCAAACTTTTAAAATTTCTGTCTGAGAGGCTGTCATGTAGGATCATGATGTATAATATGATGCATCATATCCCATAATTTAAAGAGGACGATAAACCTTTTTATTTAAAACCTATGACAATGCCCAGTGTTGTTGTTGACTGAATTCCAATTACCTGGGAAGCATTCAGCACATCACATTTCAACGTCATCTCTCCTAAGTGGAACCAATTGCATTAAAACAGTCATGAAACTTCAGGCCCCCACACTTCATTAAAAATGTAATAATAAAAATTTAAAATGCATATATTAATTTTCCCCCTTCTGCAACAATGTCAGGCAAATACGCCTCATTGGGATTCACCACAGGCACAATTATCAATGCTTTGTCTGCAGAATTGTTAATGGAAAAATTACATACACAGACTCTTGATAAACTGTGCATCTGATATCACTGTTTGTGAAGCATGGAGATATTAATTATTACTGCTGTCACTCTTCTGCAAAGAAATGGCAAAAGTTTTCTTTAGGCATTTCTGTCTTTCTTTAGTGCACAGTAGCTTGATCTAAGAGGCAAACAACAAAACAGCAGTGGCATGGCTGCACCAAATGGTGGCTAACAGGAAAATCCACAGAAAATTCCAGTGCCACATTGTTTGTTTTTAGTTAGGGTGAAAGTGCTCCAAAAAGCCTCCATTTACACCTCTCTGGACTGCAGTGTCCTCTAACATTTTGATAGTTTACATTATCATAACACTGTATATAAATTTACATTGTATATAAATAGGAACCTGAGATAGGCCAGCAAAAAAACCCCAAAACCAAACCAAAACAAGCTTTTACTTAACATTTTGTTTTGTCTGTGCAGAGTAGCCTGTGAAATGTGAGGTCTGGATTCAGATAACAAGGATCTCTGAAGCAGCTAGCAGCAAACCCCAGCACATCCATTACATGAGGTATTGCTGATATATCCAACCATATTCAAGTTCAGCTATTTTATGCTCTGAGAGGTTTGGATGAAGTTTTTTTTTTCCATTGTTCTTGGGGTAAGATCTATTTTATTTTCAGAGGTTTTGAGCTTAGGCTTGTCACGCTTTTTAGTTTTCTTTTTTAGATTCAGCATGCCTTTGACTGCATTTCTCATGGCCTGCATGGATTAAAACTGTTAGGGCCAGTGCGGTCCTCCTCTTCTAGTCTGGCTGACTCCAGTTTCAGGCTGGGCAGTGTGGGAGGTCACCTGCTATTAAATGGTAGAAACTACTCCACTTTTATAATTGGCTCTTCCAGCTGCAGATAAGTATTCAAGGCCCCTCTGGTGAACACCCAGCCTCTACCCTTCCCTGAACATGGCATTCAAACAGACTGGTCATGGATCAGGTGTCACTCCAGGCCAGTGTATGTCAAGCCATTGCCAAAGCCATCCTCTGAAAATCTGTTGTAACAATTTTTCTCATCCTCCACCTTTGCACTACTCCAACTTTATCTATTTCTAGCAGTAGAAACAGCCCCGATATTCTGATGACATATGCTTTTATATTGCAGTTATTAGTTTAAATTTATAAATCAGCATCTTAATTCCCGCTACATTTTAACCTTTATGCAGGCAGCTTTAGGGTCGTATGTAAATGTTCTGAATACATCTGTATGACATCCTCTCCAAAATAACACAGGGGGGTACATTTCTTCATCACTGAGGTTTTTTTCCTCTTTTTTTTTTTTTCTTCAGATAAGGAAAGTTCTAAAAAAATAATTCCGTTAATTGCTCCTTTTCCAATAATTTCATCTATTTCTTTCTCACTTGAACAACAAACAGTAAATATATTAGCCTGATATACCCATAAATATACTCTCATTGTGAATCACTGGGAAAGGTTTACAGAAGGTTTAAAAAATAATTTGAGAAGGAAATTGAAAGGGAGAAGTGGAAATAATAAAATAAAGGAAATCTTCTGAACCACTTTAGTCATGCTTGCAGGAAGAATGCCGAAAGTTGTTTGACAGATAATTGTAATTTTTCACGGTGGTTTTGTGGATTATGGTTCACCTCAGGTGACAGTGGTGTGACCCAAGTCAGAACTTTTAAGTGACATTTCAGTACAGGGCAGTTGCATTGCAAGTGTTGGAGGGGTAAATTGGTACTTGTAATTTAGTAAGTGGCTTCCTCATTTTTATTTTGTCTGTGTGTGAAATGCTTTTCTCTCTTCTAAATGTTCCTGAAAACACTCCAAAAGCTGATGTAGAAGAATCAGTAATAAAGAGGAAATGAAGATGGTCTGTTCACCTGAGATTTTTATTCCTTTAACTTCTATTTTTTTCTGAGCAACAGAGTGAAAAGATTTTCTTCCATCAGACATTTTCTTTGATGGCAGTGCTTTGGAGTAAATGTGTGATAAGAATATCTGCAACATAAATTGGGAATTATGAATCAGTCCCTTGGCTGACAGTGGGCAGCCCTGAATGTTATAAGGAGGGTATGAGAAATCTTATGCTTGGCACAGGTGGAATAGTTTGCAACCATCCTAATCAGGGTTGCCTTGGAATTGATTTAACCCTGAAGCACGAGGTAAGCTTTTTGATTTATTTCGTTTGTTTGTTTTGTGGGATTCCCCGTCCACCCCCCTCTCCAGCAGCTCTGTATATTTCTTCCTCAGAGCTATACTTGGTACCAATGTAACTTGTAGTGATGAGTGTCACTGTTTATTGATTTGGTGAGTAAGGGTGCAGAACTTTCCTTCTAACACAACAAATTGTATTCCTTCATCAAAATATTTTTCTCTTCTGCAACTGCTCCCCTTGAAAGCAAATGATTGAGGTTTTTGTTTTACGCTTAAGGACAGAAGTTTCCAGTGCTTCATTTATGAGTGCATATGCTTTTTTGATAGCCTGTCTTATTAATCTCTTTAAGATAAGCAAGCCTAGTGTTTAAGATAAGCAAGTGTTTTTCATTCTTTGTAGATGAATTTTCAGGATAATTCTAGCTATCATTCTGGGCACCTCTTCTAACACCATAGTGCTTCTTTTGATCTGGAATGTTATACAGAACAGTACTCTTGATTTATAGCATTGCATTTTATTTTTCATATTATATTCAATCCACTGAGGCACAGTAGATCTTCACTAGGATGCCACTGCTGGGTCATTCAGAATACCACAGACTGACTTGTAGCAACAGCAGAGATTACCAAAAAATAGTTTTAAAACTCCAACAACAAAAACACGGAAAAAATATCCTATCTGTTAAGTTAAAGGTATTATAAACCACAGTATTTTAAGGATATGATGCTAAACACACAAATTATAAGGGACTGTTTTTTGATTATAATAGCATTCTGTGTAGATCAAGGTACCATTAGTTTGCTGACATAAGTTTTTCTGTATATGTACTTATTTCCTGACAATGTTGGCTACTGTTTAAACAGTTGAGAAAAATCTTGTAGTTGTGACACTCAGCAACTCTATTATTTTCATTATTTTTACAGGGAGAGAAAAGGATTTATATGCAAAGACCCATATCTTGCAATCACTTATGCAGTTAATTAAAAACAGATGAATAATCAGATTGATTACAATATGATTGTTTACATGCTTAAGAATAATTAAGCTTGAATGGATGTGATTAGGGGGTTGAGACATTTCTACATAATCAAAAAGGTATTAGTTGTGGGAGAAGAACATGTGAATTGCATTATTAATTGCTTAAGTTACTGTCTTGGCAGAGTACGGATGCACAATTATGTCTTCAGTGGCCACTGTGAGAAAAGACATAAGATGGCTGAGAAAAAACCAGGAGAAGTGCAAGTAGCAGTGATGTGAAGCTATTGTATTTTACTGCATTGCATATTTGTAGGGGTGGTCATTATGGAAGGTCAAACATGGCAGAGTTGCAAGAGTCTTTGGGAAATCTGGAGAGATCTTCAATCAGATCCCACCTTGGAAATGGAGTTAAAGACATTAGTTAATTAAATCTTCATATGTGCCCTAAGCAACAGACTGATGCAAGTCTTTTGCTGCAGAATTAGATGATGTTCTTAAAACATTCCTTATGTTACCTTGGAAATGTGTTTTTTGTGGATAGGAAATCTGCTTGCAGTTTCTTTGCTGCTTGGAAGAAGTGACGAAGCAGAACAGATGTTTTTAGTTTTTGCTGCTTGTGTGGAATAATTCCAGAGAAATTTGGAAAGCAGTAATAGAATTTAAAATGACTTCAAACATTGCAGAAATTTATCTTTCCTGATGCACAATGCTTAGAAAGAAAGAGGTTCCCAGGTGAATTAAACGAAGCATAGGTTCCAGAGCAGAAAGAGGTGAATTATTTGAGTCTTAAATAGGTATTTGTAACTAGAAGAGAAGAGGCAAAGCCTGTGTTGAAGACACCACCACCTCTACAGAAGAGGTGGGTGTGTTGCTATTAACAGGCCTCCAGGGCATCTTGTGTTCACAGAGGTGCACCAAGGAGCTGTGGAGGCCATACAAGCACCCAGCTCTGCAGGCATTTTTCAACCAGTTCCAACCAGTTCAGACCAGACCCAGAAGTTTGAACCAGATCTGACCAGTTCAAACCAAGTCCAAGTGATACAAACTTGTTGAAACCAGTTTTAACTGTTCAAAACAGTTTTGACTAGCTCAAAACAGTTCCCACTGATTCAAACTGGATAAAAACACTTCAAATGGGTTCAGACCACTTCAAACCAGTTCAAACTGGATCCAGCTGGTTCCGTGCCAAGGTCAGAGAGGTGTCAGCCTTCAAGATGGGAGAGAGGCGGCGTCCTGTAGCACAAAGAGCAGTGCACATGAGGCATCCTTCTAGAATCGCTCTGCTCCTGCTTGGAGCAGACAATGTGCACTGCTTTTCTGTGAGGCACACAGCTTCTCTCTGCCAGGAGTTATCAGAACAAATCCTACTACTAGTCAGCAAGAATAGGATCAGTGAGAAGAGCCCTCGTGAAGGTCTGAAGCCATGAGTGTGGCTGATCTGAAATTGCAGGGATCGCAGCCAGTGCTCCGTGATCAGCCATTTGTGAACATCTGGGACGCACAGGTACAGAGCTGCCAGTGCTGAGCCACATGGAGCTCATAAAACAAACCCCAGAAGTTAATTACTAATCAAAGCCAGCAAAAATGTGTTCTCTTTAATATGTCAATGCCGGTACATAAACTCTTGAGCTAACAGACACTCTCAAAAATGAACACTGATCGTTGCTCTAGCAGCTGTTTCATCGGCCACTTTAGAGCCAGCAATATGTTAGTCAGCCATACATTAACAGATGACATAAGGCCAGTTCAGAGTTGAGACTTTCCATACTGCAAGCTATATTCAGAACATTTATAAGATTTATAGAAAAGCCTGTTTAAAATCCCAAGAGAGAAGCTGAGGACAGGGAACTCTAAGAGGACATCACTATCACAGAAAGTGAGGAGCAGAAGACCATTATCTGAATTCAATTGGGGATTGAAGGTAAGAATAATTAAAAATGGCTTCGGAGAGAAATCAAACAAGCTGGAAGAAACTTCATGTCTCTGCCCAAAAACAACCAACCGGTAGACAGTTGACTCTGCTCTAGACAGCTGACAGAGCTCTAGTGGACAGAGCAAATTCATAGACACACAGGTGTGTTAATTCCATAGGGTTTGTGCTCTCCAGAGTTATGTGCCACCAAAGACTTTTTGAGGCACACTGCCACAGCAATGCTCAGGTTAATGAAAATTGACTTAAAAACTGCAGTGAAGCCTATTGGAGAGTATCATTAGAACTTCTCACAATCTGGGGGGTTTTTTTGTCATTCAGTATCTTAGTAAAAACACAAAACCCTAACATGAATACCCAAACCATCCCCTTAAAGCTCTAAAAATTTTTTAAACACTGCTAGAACATCAGAGAGCAGGACTGACCAGAAAATTTGCATTAATTTCTAATAAATGTTGCTGACTTGAGTGGCTTAGATGGGGATCATAGTTTGCTTTTGTTGAGTTTTTCCCAGAACCACTTAATGAGAAGAGAGATATTGAGGCTTTTTTCTCTGAAATGTTTCCTGTGATTCTGTGCTTTAATACGTGTGTGTGCTGAGTATTTATGGTATTTGATTTTACCAGTTATTTTATATATTTCAAGGCAGCTAGAATCCACAGGAAATGAGGAAACAAAACATCCAAGCCCACAACATTTTTTTGATTAATTCACTTTTTTCTTTCTACTGTCCAAAAGAGAGGGGTTAATATTTTGCCTTTGTAATTGATCTGTTCTACAACAAAACCACTGAGCAACCTCTGACTCCAGAGTTCTACAAATTTCCTTGAAGGCCCAGGTGAGTTCAACACTCTGCTGTGCTGTCTTCCAAAGCACCATCAGCAAAATCTGGGAGGAGTGGACAGAAGAGGGCTTTGATGCTGCAGCTGTGCCAAGGGAAAGAGCGCTGGGCAGGGAGATGCCTGCTGGCTGCAGCCAGAAATAGAGTGCAGGGTGGCCATGTCGAGTGTTGTTCAAAAGCCTCTTCTTCCTCCCTGCTCCACCTGTTGCCGCACACAACTGCTGAGAGGCATCAAATGCTTCTTCTGCCAACTTCAGTTGTTGATCAGGGAATCCCGCCTGTGCCTCTGCTTCGGATCAGTCCCATACTGTACCCTGGCTTTTAAAATTCACTGCATGCCCTCTGAGGTTTTTTATTGCAACTAAAATTCCTGCTGGTTTATGATGCCAGGCCCTAATAAAGACAGGCTTTGCGTTGTGTACTTATAATGCTGAATTAGTCATAGTGGCAGCTTTGAGTGCACATTTTTTTCTAGAACTTCTTGTTTAATTTATGATTCTATCTTGTCTTTCACAACTCACATTTTTCTCAGTAACGCTTCCAATTCCACAGGTTTACCCATCCAAGGAATTTCCCTGACAAGAAAAATATGAACCCTTGTTCTCTCATAAGGATGCATGCTGATATTGATTCACCCTTACTTTTAGAGCACTGGGTTCTGTGTAAGATATGCGGCAGGTGATTCTCAAATTCTTCTCTTCCCTTCTCTGGTACAGATGAACACTGCCAGTATTGATCCTGTGCAGAATTTATCTTAGTGCACTTCTTGTCCTCTCAATCATTATTGCACAGGTACTCCTTCCTCCAGCTTATGTTTTGCTAGCTGCAGTGATTGTTCATAGACTGGGTAACAAGGCAAAAAATGGAACTTGTTTCCACTGCTGAGCAAGAATCCAGACCTGCCTTCTAAACTTTGCCTTTGAGCTGCTACAGGATGACTACTTCAGCTGTCCTCCCTATTATGGTGCATTGTATTCTTCACACGAAAAACTGTACTGGAAACTGCCTGGAATAGCAAAAAGCGGGTTATACAGCACTTTGTAAGTTCCTCTGGTGTGGAGAAAGATGCTGCTCACCAGAGGGGATTTTAACAGGTTGTGTTATTGGCATTAGGGCTGTGGAGGGTGGCTGCCCCTGTGGATGTGCTTCTGGACATCAGGGCTAGCATTTCATTCACTGGCAATAGAAACATCAGTGTTGCTTTGTTTCATAAGTATCATAAGAAATTTCTGGAGGACATTCCATGTTATTTTTTTCCCATGCCTCTTTCTCAGTGATAAGCTCTACGTTTTCCTGCAGTTTCTGTGGAAGGCTCTGGTGCTCTGCCCTTCCGGTCAGTACTCCTCATATTGTCAGCTCTTCCATGGTGTACTGTAAATCTTCAAGTACTGAAGTTAAATGTACATATCTTCTTGCTTATCCCACTCTATATAGACGCCAAACATGAGTTTAGATTGTTTTGCTTAGTGGAAAGATCCCACATAATTATAGGAACAAAAAAGAAATAGCATTTGATGTTAGAGAAGAAGAAAGCTTATTTCCATTAATTGCTCTCACTATGACAAAATTCCAGCATAACAAGAAGGGGATCAATCTCAGTATTTTCCACTGCTTTACTTTTGATATACCTGTGTACTGTAAAACGAAACATTACTATTATTAGAAATGCATTCTAGCAGTAGTATTCCTCCTGTGTCCATCAGCCACCATCCTCATCTAATCAGTATATCTGGGTTTTAGCATTTGAATAGTCCCTCCTGGAAGTTTCTTATAGCTGAATGCATGCATAAGTGCTTTGACTGGAAGTAGTGAAGGACAGGTATATATTCCTTTGTCAGTGGACAACCAGAGGGAGCATTTTGCTTATGCAAATAATTAAGAAATGCTACAGCAAAGAGGAAAAAATGGCTTCCCAGGACTCAGCAGCCCTCTGCTCATGCTGTCATTTCAGGTTTGCTGCCTTGCAGAGAGGATGGCTGGCTCTGTCACTCAGAGGGGGAACACGCGTTAACAAGTTGCATGGTTAGGGTTTGAGCCTCCTGTGCTGACAGCACTTCATGTGAAGTGCACCTAGGCAGAAGAAATCTCTGGTAAATTTTCGACCCAGTTTTGCTCTATTCAAAATCCGTTGGAGATTTGTCACTGACTTTAATAAGCATCGGATCAGTCCTTTAGTGCTGCATAAGTGGCAGACAGAGGAGCAACTGAGACTAAATGGCCTAAAGCTGTATTGTCTTTGTTTATTTTTCTTTGCCAGTGAATAGGTGCTGATGAGTTTAACTCAGTCTCATTACAGAAATGGGAACTCTTAAAACAATGTTACATTATGGCATTTTTTACATGTGCTAAAACTGCAGTCTTATTATTCTGAAAAGCGGCGAATCTGTTTGCAAAGCTCATTGTAGTTTCAAACTGCAATTTAATATCACAGTTTATTATATCAGCCCTTAGGATCATGACTTTCCAAGTGGAACTGAGGTAGAATTTAGACATTCAAAGATATAACTGGTATGCTGAAAAGCCTTGCTTAGATAATAACTTTTCTTCCATGGAAAACTGCGAAAGACTGTACACATCCCAAGGCCTATCTCACAGAAACACTTGGCTGGCCAAGTGTGTACCCACGCATGCCCAAGTGTGTCTCTGGTGCTACCCATGCTACTCATGCACATTCCTTTGGTATGGAACGTATTCTCTGACCATGCTCTTGCATGTTGGGCTGGGCTCCATCAAAAGAAAAGGATGCCAGGTTTTTTTGCTTTAGCTTTAACTGTTTAGGGTGAAAAAATTGACTGATCTTCTTGCCTAAAGAGTTTCTCTGGTGATAAATGAACATGCTGAGCCAGGAAAGGTTCTTCCCAAAGCTTTTAATTGGTACTGATCACCTCCTTGATACTCAAACTGATAATTATTCAGATCAGCTGGCAGCAAGTAAAATTAAGTAGAATCTCCCCAGTCATGATAATTTTGCCTACGACCACAGGATGACTGTTTACAGAAAAGTGTGAACTGGNGAGGAAAAATAAATTCTTCACTTTATTAGAATTATTTCTTGCACAGGAACTAAAGTAGCAGAGTGATGAAATTTGGCTCTTTGCCATTTCAGGGTGACAATAATTTATAGTCCAGCAAATGTGACTTCTGCAACAAAAGGAGTCTGTAATCTGGAAAATAAGAGAGCCACGCTGGCTAGGAAACAAACCANGGGGCGGGGTCTGCAACCTGCCAGCCTCCCTGGCCCCAGGCAGGGTCACCAGATGGGACAGGCTGGTGGGTGCCAGCCAGGGTGCTGGGGCAGCACTGCCACAGCCATGTCCCCCCCCAGGGAGAGCTGGGCTGGGTGGGGACTATAGGGGGGGCAAGGCTGCCTGTGCCCTCCTGCCAGCCTCGGACTCCACTTGTCCCCTGCCCCGTGGTCACCTTTGCGATGGATTAAGCACTGAAAAGCAGTGGAGCAATCCTGGTCGCGCTCTCTTAGGCTGTCAATTGCCATTTTTGTAATAGAAATTCCTTTCACAAGGTAACGATGGCCAGATTTAGAGGATTTCATATTGCTAATAATTCCCCAAACAGCCATCTGACTGTGTTGTTTTAAAAGCCGCTTAGTTTTTTGCTTTGGAGTTTATGAAAATCTCCCACTCTAATATCCCAAGAGCCAGCCTATAATTGTGTTATTAAATCAATCGGAGCGGATTACATTGTAAAATCAATAGATGGCTGTAATTGCATATTAGAAAGTTGTTCTGCTGTTGTTGATTTTTTTTTACATGGATAATTATAATAAGCGTGTTTACCTTAGCGCTGATTTGGAATGAGTCTCACTAAATGACGTATGACGAGCTTGGCACACTCGCTGCCAGGGGCCATGGCATCATTTGGGACAGCAAGGAGAGCACTGGCACCATGGGCATGTAATCACAGTTTATTATATCAGCCCTTAGGATCATGACTTTCCAAGTGGAACTGAGGTAGAATTTAGACATTCAAAGATATAACTGGTATGCTGAAAAGCCTTGCTTAGATAATAACTTTTCTTCCATGGAAAACTGCGAAAGACTGTACACATCCCAAGGCCTATCTCACAGAAACACTTGGCTGGCCAAGTGTGTACCCACGCATGCCCAAGTGTGTCTCTGGTGCTACCCATGCTACTCATGCACATTCCTTTGGTATGGAACGTATTCTCTGACCATGCTCTTGCATGTTGGGCTGGGCTCCATCAAAAGAAAAGGATGCCAGGTTTTTTTGCTTTAGCTTTAACTGTTTAGGGTGAAAAAATTGACTGATCTTCTTGCCTAAAGAGTTTCTCTGGTGATAAATGAACATGCTGAGCCAGGAAAGGTTCTTCCCAAAGCTTTTAATTGGTACTGATCACCTCCTTGATACTCAAACTGATAATTATTCAGATCAGCCGGCAGCAAGTAAAATTAAGTAAAATCTCCCCAGTCATGATAATTTTGCCTACGACCACAGGATGACTGTTTACAGAAAAGTGTGAACTGGTAATTGCCCTTCTTACTGGGCAGTCCTAATTCTTCACGGTGTGAAGATATTGTGACAATACTGGCTAATGAGTATCAATGCATAAAAGTGCTGTAAGTTACTTGAGGGCCAGATACCCAGAAGGAAGGCACTGAGAACACACTGTGTCTCGGCCGTGGGTCTTGATCTTAACATGCCTGAACTATTGCTCCTCAATTGTCCTTATTGCACATACGGTAATTTGCTATTGCGTAAGCCTAGATAATTTTAAAACATGATCAACAAGTGTACCATGGGGACTAAGAAAGCTCAGCCACCTTCTTTTCTCTGACTTCGATTTGACATGAAGCTCACATTAACTGGAGAGCCCATTCTGCCTTAATGGCAGAGGAGAAGCTCTAGTTTTCCTTATTTTCTGTTTATGTCTTATAAAAGTATGGAGGAAAGCTTATTTTGCATTTCTTTGGGAGAATGTTCTTCTAAGCTTTGTGCTCTAAGATAGTACACGCTACACTGGCATTCCCACAAGGGGAAAAAAAGCATTTCATTTCAGTGAAAGTAAAATGCAGAGGGTAAGCATGTGTATCCAGCTGCCCTAAAGCTTAACAGGATTATTTGTAACAATGATAGCTGTGGAGTAACCTCTTAAAAAAAAAAAAAAAAAAGAGAAAAAAAAAATTCTTCACTTTATTAGATTTATTTCTTGCACAGACACTAAAGTCACAAAGTGA
>VYZQ01063905.1:40568-54256 GCA_013400655.1 Mystacornis crossleyi | reverse complement strand
CTCAACCCCCAACAGATGAGAATTTGTATAACAAGGGAAAAGGCACAAAATATGGTGTTACGTTGAAAAAAGCAATAAATCCTAGTTATTTTGGAAGGAGTGGTCAGTTGTGTATTTCCTGGGTTTTCAGATTTAAATGATGATGAACTCAAATTTTATGTGCCTCCTCACTGGACTTTGTCCCTTGAGCTGACTTAAACTGGTCATCTCTGTATTTTTTTTATTCTGCAGACCATTTGGAGGAAAAGAGGATAACATGGAAGTCCAGTGTGAATGTCAATCCTTTTTGAGATTTCTCTGAAAAGAATTTATGAGAAATTCCTCAATAGAATACAGAAATCCAAAAGAATCTATATTTGACTGCAGATTTATTTTACTGCTTTTGAGGTCTTGTTAAACTTTGTTCCCCTTTTTATATTTCTCATAATTTCAGGAAAGTACAAAACTTTTCATATTTTTTTCTCCCTTCTTAACTACAAAAGAAAGCAACAACACAAGCCCCAAACAAACAAAAACCAAACCAAACCCCCAAACCCCTCAGTACATCTCCTTAAAAGAACTTCTGTTGTGTCTGTACATGAGGCACAGGAAGCTTATTTAGGATTACGTTCTTTTCCAGTCTATTTGCTTTTGAGCTCTCTCCCTCAGGAAGCTTAGCCTTAGGCTTTTATGGCAGTGATACTGTGCTGTGTGACATAGGGGAATTTTTTCCCCCTAACATTAATCCAGCTGTTAGGATACAGGAGCCTGGGTTGGTGTTTGCAGCAGTGCCTCTTCCCGTGGCATTTCTGGAGTTCACTTCTGCACTGGAAACTTCCTCGTGCAGGAGCACTTGTCTGTACAAAACCTGTGGAACTGCACTTTCTGTGCAGTTTGGGTAGCCCACAGCCTTCCTGCAGGTGATATGGTTCAATATGTTACAATCAAATGCATCTTTCATCGTTGTCCTCTTAGTAATTCTCTGGTGCAGGAATGTTTTAACATATTAAATGGTAATCTATGCTCCCATGCTTTCATCACACTTAAATAATAAAATCTGTTAAAATATCTGTAAGTTGGCCAAAATTACTCTGCAGTAGCCTTGTAAAGAAAAGGAAAAAAAGATAAAATTTCTGTATTAGAATATAAAAAAATATATCAAGTCTTTTATTAGTAGATTTTTCTTAGCTTTTACAAAGTGCATTTCATTATTTTTGTGTTCATTTGGCAGAAGATATTTAAAAGTTTCTAAGTATGATGGACACTTACATATTGCTCCTGAAACAGAATTATTTCTGTTTCAAACATCTTATGGAT
Source organism: Mystacornis crossleyi (assembly GCA_013400655.1). Lineage (NCBI taxonomy): Eukaryota > Metazoa > Chordata > Aves > Passeriformes > Timaliidae > Mystacornis > Mystacornis crossleyi. The sequence goes on along the minus strand of VYZQ01063905.1, from coordinate 52,960 downwards.
ATGACCAGACTGTGTGCACTGGACATTTCAAGTGCACTGTCTCAGAAGCATTCAGCTATATTTCCTGTCAGTAGCATCCATGCAACTTAAAAACAAGTAAAAAAAAAAAAAAAAAAAGAAAAGATAATCACAGTACGTACTTGAGTTTTGCACTGGTATTAGTGAAAAGCAAAACCAGTCCCTGGAAGGGTTTGCTAATCACACTGAGCACTCAGTGAATATTGAGCATGTAATTAGGTCGTACACTTTCTCAGTTGTCTGGGTTTCGATGTGTTCAGGCAAGGTCTCACCCGCTGATGTCAGAAATGTACCCAAATAAAAAGATTTTCTTGGACTTTTCTGATCTTGAGTGTCTTGACTGAAAGGCAGGTGTACAAGTTCTCCTTTCATGATGTGCAAAGGTCTAAAAGGAAAGAAGTAACACTTGGATATTTCATTATAAACAAAGCCCTTAAAGCATTTTCTCAGGAGTGGTTCACATTCTGTAAGCGTTGATCCTGTTGATCTCTACTAGTGAGCCTTCAAAACAAAAAAAGAAGTTATATGCCTCCTAAATGTTATTTCCTTTCAGATCTTAGAGTTAACTTCAAAAAAATCTGAGCTTGTCATGAAAGATAATTTCAGAAGGGCTCTTTGGTTCAAGTGCCCATTGAAGTCATTGCAAGTTTTATTGCTCTGTACAGTGAGGAAGGCTTGCAGGTTAAACACTTAGTTTAAGTTTAGCTTGGCTTGACATTTCTGCAGTATTGCATAGAAGCACGCTGAATTTGAAAAGCAAACAGTTCTGGAGCTACACTGAATCATGTTCTTTTCTGCTATATAATATACAAACCTGGAACTCCATGGGAACCTCAGTCTGTGGTCCCTATTCTACTTCAGAACTTTACAAATTGCAGAAGCCTTTCAGTTCAGGGTTTGGTTTGGGGTTTTTTCCTATGGCAGATGCAGGAAAGAGAGGCTCGCTATCTCTGGAGCTATTTCTCCTCCTTTGTAAAACCTTGCAGAGCCACTGATCATGGCATTTGAACGTAGAATTATGAGGCAATTATCTCAGTAATAGCCTCAGTGAAAATCATGGGGTTTTCCTTTTATAAATGGAACATTCAGTCCAGACACAGGTGAGTGAAGTAAGAACATCCAAAGCTGTATTTGGACAGGGATGATCTTTCATTTCTTATCTACTCACATCTCCTACGAATTCTGTAAATCTCAAAAAACCTTTAGGATTTGGGGCCAAATTACTCTGCCTGAAACAAAGCCTTTGAAATAACTTGGACCTATTGTCATAGTAATTTGTGTCAATCTGCTCCTACATATTCGGGTTATAACTATTTCTTCGATTCTTTAATCTATCCAAATGTAAAATGATGAGTAATTCAGGCTGGAAAACCATGTATGATATTTGAAATTGTACTTAGGCTAGTTTCCTAGGGGCTTTTCCTCCCATAACTGATATTTGTATCTGTTGTTTTAATTGTATTTTTAAATATTTAAAATGTAAGTAATCATTACAGTGGTTATGAAAACAATGTCCTTCTTACAAATGGCCACTCAGGTATTGCTGTCACTGAAATGGTAAATCTGATGGTGTTATCAACAAGGCAGCTGTCAGTACCAGGACAAAATAATTCTTCTTTCCAATGGCACAGTCTCTGCATGCAGCGTTAAGTGGTGATGTTAAAACAGATTTGTCAACAAACGATAATACCATTTAACCTGAAGATAGCATGCTAGCAACACCGTTTGTCCTGAGTGAGCTGCATTAAGAAATTAATCCAACTTACATTCTACTGAGTACACAAAACATAGATAAGAGTAAACAAAGTGCAATTCAGTCTTTATAATATTGTGTCTTGAAGAAAACCTGTGATATCACTTAAAATTTCAACCTAATCTCTCTCATTTAAAAATACTGGAAACGCCCAAGGCTTCCTAGTTTTTTGATTACAGAGTTTTCTCTCATTTGTTTACTGTGTTTATTAGTTCTTCCTCATGTTTCTCAAAGGAAAAGGTATGTAAATACCTAAGCACAGTAATAACTTTTTTTCCTTGCATTTGAAGTGACTATGGGTAATTCATTCCATTCAGTTACATCCTGAAACTTAAATGCCTTTTTTAAGGTCTGTAGAAAGCAATTATAAAGCTGGTAACTTTGAACTATTGAACTGCATGCCCCAGTGCTGTTGGCAATACTAAAAATTGGAATATTAGATTAAATTTTTTCAAGCAGAAAGTTCTAATAACTCAAGTAATAATATTCATTAACTTCTATTTACACCATTTTAATCTGTTTCCACATTGTATGTTTGTTTTATTTTTTTTTTTTTTCGGGAAACCATGAAAGCCTTAGCTAAACGCCTATTTCACAGTATATGCTAATTCAGTCCCGGTATAAATTATGGCTGAATTATCCAAGGGGGCCCAGCTCTGCACGGCTCGGTGTAATTGGAAGGGTTGGGGCACTGAGCGCTCCAGGGAGTCATCGCTGGGCTGGGCTGCAATGACAAGGCCGTGCTCTGTCACAGCACAAAAGCCAACACAGGGCTGCGGGCACGGCGTGGAGCCCCTGGAAAGGCTGGTGTGATGAGGCGTCCAAGGCTTGCTTGTGCTGCCTCAGGTTGTGCATGAGGAGATGACTGGCCCTTCAGTTACCTGGGCAGGTTTGCCCTAGTTCCCCTGGAAGCTGGACAACCAAAGGCTAAGTCAAGTTGCTCAGACGGTGCTATGAGGAAAAAGCGGTTTATATGGCAAGAGGTAAAATCACTAGAAGAGGCTCTTGAAAATGACAGCTTGATATTTATTTCAGTAAGTTCTAAACTTCTCAAGTTGTTTGAGCCTGTGACCAGTCTCGTTTCTGTTCGGTGCACAGTGCTCAGATCTGTCCTGGAATGAGTTAAAACCTTTCTGACTGCCAAGGCTTTGGGCATGGTGCCTGGCAGGAAACTCTCTCTGCTCAGGAACTGATACTAGTGCAGGATTTGCAAAAGAGAAGACAAAAGACTTAAATGCTGCTTTCTTGGCATACTTTAAGAGAAAACAGTGGGGGAAGAAGAGCAACACTGCAGATGTGAGTGGAGATAAGGGTATTCAGGTTAAACCTGCAGCTTCTTTATTAACACAGACGTGCAGAACTGATATGTATATATTGTATAGCTGCATGAAAAGAGAGAGTACCCTGGTACTGAGATGTGATCTTATTAATTTACCTTTCTTAATAGGTTCGTTAGCAAATGGCTCATGCTTTTGCTTGGCTACTTAGCACCAGTATTGTCATGGCTTAGGTTGCTCACAGTAATGGAGATTCATGCGGGATAAAGTAAATGAAGCTGCTTTTCATTCCCATTATCATTATTAAAAAGGCTTTTCACTGATCTTGCTATCAGCACCACAGATCAGCACACCCCTAAAAAGTGATCAAAGTGCAATGTCCTGGAGAACAAGTCTGACCAAAGCACTGTGCTAATAAAAAAAATAAATGTTTGGAATTGTCATTAGTAAGACTCCTGCTTTAATAATGGTATTATAACTTACTGTGTTTTTTCCCCCCACATTCTTTTTTCAATTTCATTTTCTCCTGACTTTAGTGAATATAGCTGCTGTAATTACAGCTACAGCCATTTCATTTGGTGGCTGTGCTTATTCTGATTCCAACAGTCTCACAGATTTCTTGCACACAAGGAGTGGCTTGAAAGATTCCTTCAGACTGCAGATGATATCATTGTCTTGCTTTTATGCATCACAGGCTGTATTTTTTAAATCAGGCATGATAGATGCAATTCTCTGATTTAGACGGTGCCATTTAAAAAGCAAAAAATTATATAGCCACAGCCTGGCTAGGTTTTTTTTTTTGTGCCTGATCACCCTGCCTCCAGATGCCAATGCCTCTCTTAGTGTGAAAGGTTTCGGAGTTGTGCCATTTATCGTCATATTTTTATTCATCTGTTAGATGTTGTGGTAAAACCTTGCTTGCTTCCATTTCTTAGCATACAGCACTATTTTTGTGTCCTGTAATGTAGAATTTCCGAGCAACTGCTGCATGCGTGGCTTTGCTACCTGCGACTGCATTTTTAATGCCTTATGGTGTGTTACATTTCTGGGTGTGTGAGTCTGCTGGCCACTTGTCTGACTTACATGTGCTCATCAAGGGCTAGTGAGTACTTGGGGTTTTGTCTGATACCTGATCAGTTTTTATTTTTCATGATCTTTGTTTTGGGTTTGGCCCCATTGAGATTTCATCCTTCACTATCATCTCCTTCTGTGAAAATAATTTTTCCTGTCAAACGTGCCCAGGTTAATCACCCACTCATTGCCTTGGGGAGTCCCTATTTTCCTTTATAGACCTTTTTTTTTTACATGGAGATACTTTGCTCTGGGAAGCAATAGGTTTCAACCAGCTCTCCAGCTGTCTGCTTTTTTACCCAGTGCTGGAAAATAAGCAGCTGTCTGGCTGCAGCCTCCTCACCTGGATCTGTACCGCCAGTGACCAAGTTGCTTATTTCAAACTACATGAATAGCTGATTTCTTGACTTACTACTCAAGCCATTAGAGAACTTTGTCTGTTTGACCAGTTGCTTTTGTTCTTTAGCACCATGTATTTTCATAAAATAGACTGTTAGCAGTAACAGAAATAGAATCAAAAGAGGTGGAATCTCAGACCTTGGAATTCAAGCCTGAGATTTCTCTAAGTAGCTTTGTTAAGGAGGAGCAATAGTTTATTTTTATATTTGTTCTTTAGAGACACTGCATCCTGCTGTGCATAGCCATTATGTGATAGTCACAAATAAGACAGGGAAGAAAATTCTTGCAGCTTGTCTTAAGGACAACCCGGATCAAACCTTATTTTTCTTTGAAAACATAAGCAGAATGATTGTGTAATGATGTGACAGCAAAAGTGACATCTGAAAATTGTCATGGTAGATGTAGGAGAAAGGAATATGAAACATCTTAGGAAAAATATTGTGGAAAACTAAGGATGTAAGGGAGGGTATGCTGAGTCAAAAGGCTGAAAGTTACAGTGAAGCAGATGTTTGGTGCTGAGTTTATGCTTCTCTCAAAAAAATGAGCTAAGAGCAAATGTTTGTGATTCAGCAAGTCACTCTCACCAGGCTGCTCCAAAACAGCCCTTTACTGGGGCAAGTCAGAGCTTCACATTCTTGCACTATGACTAGCAGTGGTTTGTAAATGTCCACTTCTAATAAACGTGCATCTTTCTGGCATAGTCTGCTGCCCCTTCATCCCTTGATATTATGGCTATTGAAAGAGAAGGGAGACTGAATATTAATCCCATCTGTTTCTGGAAATTTGATTACATTCCCCAAATTCTAATGGGATAGAAATGGGGAACCGGTGAATAAACAGAAAGAACACATGGCAGTTTGGCTGCACAGGAGTTATTTCTAGGGTTGACATATTCTCAAAGTATTAGTTGCACAACAGGAAACAATAGCTGAGTAACAGAGGATACTTTTGACCTAGAATCCCCCAGAAGTAGCTTTTTAGATTCAGATATACTGGAGAATAGTAGATGCTGATGACTTGGTGTTTCCTGTGGAAATGGAGTTGGTGTCCCAATTTGCCAGAAATGCTGAGATAAGAAAAAAAAATCTATTGGCTGCAACTTGATATCTTACTACAAATCTCAGAAGATGAAATAAAGGATTTCAATATGTGAATTTTTAGATGCACATGCATTTTCACTAGTTTCTGTAGGATTGCTCACTTGACAAATCTTTGAAGTTAATAAGTTCCTTCTGTGGAATAAAGCCACAGAGTACAGCATCCAGAAAACCTCAGAGAATAGATAGAAAACAACTCATAAATTCTGAACAGGCTTGAAAAGACAATTGGCACAGGCAGCAGTACAACCATTGCCCAGTTGCTCTATCCTATGGTTGAAGATTTGATTTCTGGTCTGTTCGCTGTCTCTCGTGAGCAGCATATTCATTTTCAAGCAATGGTAATACCGTGCCATCTGTGAAACATATTCAGAGTTCAACAGGGGAAGAGGGTTAAAAAAACAGACTCTCACCTAGAAATTAGGGAATGGAAGCTCATATCCAAACAGAGAGCTGGAAAGGAGTTTAGGAGCTGCATTAAGAAGAGAATCCAAAATCATGTTTCTAATAATAACTTTGCTTTTAACGGATTTACCAAATGGATAAATTATGTTATTTTGGCTTGTGAACGTATGACAAAAACCCAATTTAAATTTTAGGCAAGTGAACCATAGGTAAAGTTCNCACGGGGGTCACCTCTTCACTGTGTATAGCCCTATGAAGGATTATGTTGTATACTTATAAGCTTCCATTATATTTAGTTCAAATTTAACTCTTATTCTTTACTCTTTCAAGTTAGAAGCCAAAGCCAAGACAATTCAACTTTATTTCATTTCTACTATCAAGAACTGATGGGAGTTTAAAATAGGATATAAGAATCATTGTGCCTTGAAACTTTGCTAATATGTATTCATAACCAAATGCTCCCAGGCTTGGTCACATCTCATTAAAGCTATGGTTGCACAATAAAGTTGCACACTACTCTAGTATCAGGGATGTCACTTAGCAAAATATTCTTGTAGCAGCTCTTCACTGTCTGTCTCATCTCCATTTCAAAAGGGCCTGGCTTTTCCCCCAGAGAGCTGGAAGGGAAATGCAGCAATGTAATCCAATAATATATTGTGTTTTGGAACACAATGGAGTAACTGATAAATTGCTTCTAGGAGCAAAACACTTTTAGTTTCCAAACTTCAGGTGACTGTCAATAATCCTTACTAGCAGCAACAAACTTGCATTTTGAAAAGCTGAATTTGGTCTTAGCTGTGAAACTTCCAGCTGCATAAGATCCTTCAGTTTCAAATGGATTTTTCTTTTCTTTTGGTAACACTAAATATGGTTTTCATGCTTTATCTTTATAGTATTTATAATTTGAATAGTGATGTTCAGAAAAAGGATTTTTCTGTGGGATGTTACCATTAGGAGAGAGTGGTAACAATGTGCTTTCGATCAATGATCTTTATTTACATTTGTTTTTTACTGTGCCATTCCAGAGACCTAAAGGCTAACAGAATACATATGTTAAATATATGCTTAAAATGCATTAAACATGATCTTAGGGGTTTGCCAGGCTACAGTATAGTAGTAAGCAAGGTATGTGGTGCTGTGGTTCATTGAGCTCTAATTGTTTCAAACTGTTATTGATCAGACAGAATAAGACTCTGCTCTGGTTCTGTTAATAAATATTGGAGACTATGGGTTCAGTTGTTAAACAAGCTCTTTAAATGATTCTTGTCAAGTTCAGATAGGCAATTAAGGGAACTGAATCATTTCCAGGTATGATGGCAAAAGAAAGAAGCATCTTGGTGGGAGGTGGATGACAGTGGGAAGATCTGACCTTTCTGAGGGATATACCAGCATAGCTCCACTGACTTCAGTGATACTGAACAGGTTTTCTATCAGTTTCAGATAGAGATTTATCAGCAATCACTAAAATCATTCTGTTTGCTAAACCACTTTCTTCCTTTCTCAGATTATTTCTTTTTCCTCTGTACGTGTGTAGCTATAAATCACTACAGGTCAAGTGTAACTTGACTTGCATTTGACTCTTTGTGAGTCAAGGATATGCTTCCATTTTCTCATGGTTTTGCAGGTTAATGAACCCATCTTTTTTTTTTTTTTAATTGAAAACTCTTTCTTGAATAACTTAAACATGCTGTCATATTCTTTCTTGAACTAATGAATTAGTTCTGCAATATTTTTTTGCATTGACATGTGACCAAGAACTCTCTGTTGTTTCAGTCTGGAAATACCAGGACAGTTTGTTAGGAATACTTTAGGGCTGTGGAAATATAACCCAATATTAAGTAGGCATTTTCAAATGAAGTATCACTTGAGTTCTGCTTCTTTAGCACTCTCCTCCAAAGTACCTCATACAACTCATTAATTTAGAAGACCTACACATCTCGAAAGAGAAGGGAAACGATCTTCCTGATTTAGAGACCAGAATAAAGTCAGCCATGCCGCTAGCATGACAGGGGAACAGACACAGCTGGGAGACAGCCTGAGACAGAAGCTTGTGGAGCTTCCTTTGAGAAAGCAGTGGCAACAGGAAGACATCTCAAATGTTTGCACACAAACACATGCAACGAGAGGAGCCAACAAAAGGAACTGGGAATCTGCACACTTGCAGAGCTCTGATTACAAAAGTCTGGAGATATGGCTTGCCTGGCTGCAGTGCTGCCATGGATGGACACTGACTCTTTGGGCAGTGCAGCTGTGCCTGCTGCCCAGAGGAGAGCCAAGTGGTTTACCAAGAGATGCACAAATGGTAAGGCTGAGTTAGAGCCGTCTGAGAGTGCTGAGAGGTGGATAATGTTCCTGGAAGGCCACTATGGTCTTTGGAATGTCTGGAGATTAGAGCAGTTTCCTGAGACTAAGAAAGGCAAGTATTGGAGGATAGAGAGAAAACTGAGCCAGGGTCTTACAGGCAACTTCCATTCATCAAAAAAATGGCAACCCTCACCAGAGTACACTAAACATTCTTTTAACTCCAAGGGTTATTAAAACTGGAACAGGCTTCCCAGAGATGTGGTGGTATATCCATCCTTGCAGAATACCCACTGGTCAGAATCCCTGGTAGTCTGCTCTAGCTGGACATTAATACAGAAATCACTGGAGATCTCTCTTTACCTGATCATTCTGGGCTGTGCAGTGGCCCAGGCAGATAAAGCTTCACCATTTAACTTTTATTTTTGCGTTTTAAATAATTACTCTAATGATCTTTGTTCTCTGTTATACTTGGACTCCATATGCAGTTTTTTGAACCAGAGTATTTATGTTTCCTTCTAAATCTCTTGTTGAATAAAGAGGCTTAATGTTTGGGGATTTAATAGTCTCCAGTTTAGCTGAACTCAGTAAATCTGTCTCTGGGCTGACTAAGCATTCGAGTGCCAACCATTCCGGGATAGACAGAGTAATGACAGCATTGAAACCTTTTTCTTTTATATTGAGGAAGTATTGAAGAATTTAAATAGACATTGTGAAATCTTAACAGAATTATTAAAATAATTTGCTGTTGATGTGCACAACAAATATCACTCTAATGAAGTTTGAAAGCAATTTTAATGGAAGAAAAATTAACTAATGCCAGCAAGCTTTTTGATATGAGTCATTTTATGAACAAGATGACATAAACTTCATTAGAGAGAACGAGCACAGAAATATTTTTATAGAAGTTACAGTCATAAGCCAAAAATGCAGAAATTAGTAAGTTATATCACCTTATAAATTGGTTCTTTAAACTGCACACCAGATCGTTCAGCGACTATTCAGTTGTGGATTAACAGGGAAATTCAGATAACACTGAGGGATCAGATATAGAATGAAGAATAAGCACAACTGAACATATGGCCAGTTGTATTGTGACTATTATTTGAAAATTATTTTGGATGGGGTTTTTTATAAACTCACTACCATAAGGTTGTAATTAACCAACAGGCAATTCCTCAGTGGTCATTGTGATAAATTCCTTTAAATAAGTTCCTTTGTTGACAACTAAACAATGGGTTTAGAATGGAGTATTGTTATTGCATGTATTTCAGAGCAAATACAAATCTATGAAGGTGCAGACCATTTTTTACACAAGGTGGTGTTTGAAAATCAGTTGTTCTATTTTTGTGATTAAGTATTTTGTTAGTTTATTTGACCTGTTATATATTTGCCTAGGTTGTCTGATGCATAATTGTGGAGTGCAGATGAATATGTTCACATTGAGATGACCCAAACTCACACCAGTGTAAGGCTTGCACTGGTTTAAAATTAGAGGAAAACCTATTTTAAGCATTTTTGTAACAGAGTTATTTTGTTTTTTCAGGAGAGTTTGAATTGCTGGTCTTGGAAACACAAGTGGTTGCTGATTACTGACATTAAATGCTACCTTCTGAAAATGTCTTTTTTTCCTTCAAAGTATAAAGAGGATGTGTAATAAAGAATAATTACATAGATTAAAAAGTGCATGTTTTTCTCCCAGTATTAAGCCTTGGGAAAACAATGGCTTCATACTTTGAACAGGAAAATCAGCCGTCAAGTGGGTAGGAAATGTTCCTTTTAACTCATATGGTGCCAATCTTATCTAATTTTAAAGGACTGTTCAACAAACAACATCACTAAGGTCTTTTATTGTCTCATTATCTCTATCTTAAAATAATCCAGGGCAATATGAACTTGCTGGACTTAATTCTGCAGTGGCCACACATCCCATCACAGAGACTTGAGAATTTCTGAGGCTGGATTTCAAATTCAGACCATCACACCTGCTTTTAAAAAATGATTGGGCATCTGGTAGGCTTGTAAGAATTTTGAGATAAAGAAACACCAAGTCCTGGGCCTCCAAGCAAGCTTGTTTTCCTTGTTCACTGAAACCAAGAGTAAGAGTTACAATCTGCAGACTAAGTATATTGTGGTGTTATAAACCTAATGGCATCTAATTTTGCTAAGTACATACCCAAACTGTAAAAATAAAGGGATAATTCACACAACTGTCAAGTGCCTCATAAAATGGATAGTAGTGAAGCTGCCTGGAAGCCAGACAAATATTACCCGGCACAAAAAAAGGGTAGGATGCTGAACCTTTCAAGGCTTGAGGAAAGCAGTAACCAGACTCTTCCATAATTCTTCCTCACTCCCTGTGACTCTTCCGAAATTCTGCAAAAACTAAGAAGAACAATATTGTGGGTATGCAATTTGGGTGTAGTCTAGAATACATTTTTCTGCATAGGAGATGCAGTTTTACCTGGTCTTTCACTGAATAAATTATTTCTAACAGTTTATTTTAAACACACTGTAACTATGGTGGTTACATCTTGTTAACACTGATAGGATTAAATTGGAAGCTCCATAAAATTTCTTTGTATGTTGAGTTGAAGACAAGATTCAATAGCATTAATGCAATATATCTGCAGAGATTAAGTATAACTTTTGTTATCCACAGATGCTATAGTATCATCTTTCAGAAATATGTGAATTTTTACAAAATCTCTTCTTTCCTCAGCCGTTTCACTAACTGTGAGCATGCTGAAAAAGGTACTGCTTTTCTAAAGTTCATGTGGAAGTTAATTTCTGTTACTTGCTCTGTTTTGACGACCTGTATTTTCATTTCCCAGATGTTTATTTCAGGAAATTGATTTAGTGAGAGGCAGATAGGGAAAAAAAATCTTTTTTTTTTCCTCATAATAGCTGAATCTGAAGCTAAACAGAAATTAAGCGTTGTAACTGACATAGCTTTAGAAGTTTATCTACTGGGTATCTTTGGTTGTCTAAACGTGCCAGCTGCTGACAAGAAACAGGCAGTTTTGGAGCAAGGGTATTTTTAAATGCGTACTTTGCACTGGTTTCTTTTTTTCCTTCTGTATTGTGTTCAAAATAGTTACGTTTGTCTTAGAGGACGTTTAAATACTACACCTGTGGATGATCAAGCTGTGAAAGTAGAAACATACCTAAGAGCTAGTTGAAAAGATAAATAAGAAGCATGAAGAAAATGATAACAAAAAATATTTTGAGCAAGAATGTGCATGCTGGCTTGAAATGCTTAGAAATAAAGAACTATAGAATGGCAGTAAAAGCCTGCCACTGCACTGAGTTGGTTCTGGAATTCATTTAACTAAGGAAATTCTAAATAAAGAGATAAAGCTTAAAAATTGGAAGGCAACTTTTAAAGAGAGTTTGTGGGTTTATTAAAGTTCAATCACAAGCCAATTAATGTAAAAAAGGTACAAGCTGTTTTTATTTTATTTCATAAAGCATCTAGCATTCTGTTCGCCCTCAGGGCACAATAGCATGACAGGCTGCTTTGTTCACCACAAAACTTGCTTTTTCTCTCTGCTTTTACAACCTGCGATTAAAATATTTGCAGCACTAGCTTGTTCTTAACAAAAGCTGTTTATAAACAGCTAGCAGTGCACTTCGGTGGTTGACTCCACCTGTGAAGAAGAAATATAAACAATAATTTTCTTTTCTTAAAATCAGCATTTTGGTGTTAAAAATTCTTTGTACCAGTAGGTTCATGAGGGGATAGTTTAATTAGAGACTATAATAAGATTGTTTAGGTTAGAGTTTTGAATTTAGACTTGCATTAGACTTTCATATTTTTCTTTGGAAGAAAAAAAAATTAATTAATCTGTCCTCTAACATCTACTGTTAATTTTTGCTGTTGTTTACAGAACTGTGCTTTTAGCACAAGACTGTGTTTCATTTCCCTTTGAAAATATAATTAATTTTTTATTACATATTATTGGGTGAAAATTTAGCAAACTCAAATACCTTCTGTAATTCTTCTAAGAAATTAGGGATGCGGAGAGCAGGTAAAATTTTGGATAAACTGCTGTTATGAAATTGCAGTCT
>VYZQ01063905.1:9632-30487 GCA_013400655.1 Mystacornis crossleyi | reverse complement strand
CAATGGTGATGGTGTGTCTGCACTTATGGTTTTTGATTTTGTGGATATTTGAAAATGAAAAAAAAATGACAAAAGTTGTAAGCAGGAAATAGGACCCTTTTTTTTTTTTTTTTTTTTTGCCAAGGTAGAGAGTTTTAATCTCAGTGTTGGATTTCTTTCTATTAATCTTGTATGGTCACAATATTGCAACTTTACCCTGGTATTTGCTGACATACACAGTTTTCTATTGCAGAATACACTCAGTTTCCCTTTTCTTAGTTTTATGTGTCCTCTGAGATCGTACCTGACTACACTCAGGGAAATTAGGGTAGGTTTGGGAAGGTACCTGTGACCTATGTTTGACTATAAAGTTTTAAAAATGGAATAAAAAATAGGAAAATTCTGGTTTATTTACAGCAGTTTTCCTAAATCTTGCATAGCTGAAGCTTCAATTATAATGTCTGTCTGCATTGAAATACATTCTAAAGGAAATATGCACCTCACCCAATATCCTACCACATTTTTTCGACATTTACTGTGGGTTTTTTTAGTTGACAAATATTTGCACATGCATATACCAGAGTGCAGACTAAGAATTTTGTGATTATTGTGGTTAGCAATAATCAGCTTTTTTTTTATTTGTAGCAATTTTTCATCTATATGGTTTGCAGAAATGTATTTTTTTTAAGTGAATAAAAATATTCAGAGGGTTTTTTTTAATTTCTAGCTGCATTTATCTGAGCAATTTTTCGTTGGTTGGGTGGGGTTTTTATTGCTGTTGGGTTTTTTTAGTTCAATTTTTGTTGTTGTTTGTTGGTTTGGGGATTTTGTTTTCTTTGTGCTGAAGAATTCCTGTAGCTGAATCTCATGTACATTCTTAAACAACACTGAGCGTAATGGACACTAATTAGTGTAGTAATTGGCTTTAGCTTTTTCTTTGACAATATTATTTCTATCTGAAAATGATCTTCAGTCCTAGTTAAGGAAAAAGACATTTATCTCTCTCCAGGGGTACAACCTCTTGACCAAACACTGCTGTATGTTACAGGTCTACTCCCATGCTCCCAGTTAATTTTTTTTTTTTAATTAGATGGTGAAGATTAAATGGAATCAGAAAAACTCTAAAAGGGAAATTGTGCACACACCTAAGGGAAATTATACTCAAGACTTGCCACTGTCATAGGGGGGGTGGGCGGTTGGTACTCAACACTGATAACTGGTATCTCCAACTCTTCTAAGTCAAGCTTACATTCAGAGGGCTTGGCATCCTCCAGGCCCTGATGTCCTGACCAGTTTGGAGAAATGGTGATAATTTTTCTGTGAGTAAGGAATAGATGAAATATACTTGAGCTTATTTATATTTTTCTCCATCTTCCTTGTGTGCAGGTTACTGTGTCTCCTCGCAAGGCTTGTTCCAGGGAGTCATTAATTTACTTCCTGTCTTTTCACAGAGTATCTTGCCCAGACAGTCGCTCTTTCCATGTGGGCTGCACAGTGATTCTTTGTGCTCTCCTACTGGAGCAGGCACTTTAATTTTAGCAGGAAAAAAGAGAGTACAGTTTTCCATATGTCTCCAAGAAAATGCTGTGACAAGTTAACCATTTTTAAGAAATATGTCAATACTTGAGGATGTTCACTTTAAATATTCAGTAAGCCAGGAGTTGTTTGTCTTTATATTGTAATTCCTACATTGATTTTCTATGATTTAGCAGCCAGATTTCATTTGTTGTCACAACTTTACTTTCATGATTTGAGCTCAGTTTTGCTGTTTTGCAAAAATGAAAGACCAAGTCCTGTTTTTTCCAAACCTTAAGCTTTATAACTGTTTTCCATGCCATCTCTTTGTCAACATCCTAGATCTTGTAGACAAGATCTCTTTCACAGTTAGAAGGAGTTGAGTGTGCATTCAACTTGAAGTAAATGTCCATGGCGGATTTTAGTGTTGTCATGCACTCTTAAAAAACAAACCATTCCTTCAGGTCCTTATTCAATAATTGCAGGTTCTCCTTTATGTCTTCTTTTTCTTATGGTGTTGCTGGGATTTTTTGATTATTTTCATGTTATAGCTTTGAAGGAAATCTGAAAGCAAAACTGCTTGAGCAAAACTATTTACTAAGGCATTGTGTATTTATCCAGCTAGTGTTTACTTTGAGTTGGGAAATTAGAAGGGGAAGGTGAACAGGAGATGTTACCAAATTCTGTATTCTTATAGTTTTGTTTGTAGATTACCTGTAAGTTGTTGGGTCAGGTGTGATTTCTAATGTCTGATTGCATAGCCACCACCACTCATTATAGGGAGTTAAATTTTTGACGTATTCAATAATGTTTCCACAACAGTTTTTTATATGGAATGCAGAATTAAAACAAAATTTTGAAAAGTTTATCAGACAACTATTTAAAATGTTTGTCAGTGCTGAAAAAAACCCTCAAAGTGTTCTTCAGTGCTGGTTAGTAGACCTATTTTGGGAAATTTAGTAAAAAAATGAAAAATATTCATGTCAAGGGTGTAACTGCTTCCAACTACTGCTAGGTTTATTAATTTATTGGAGGACCAGAAAACTCTATGAAACAGAAAAAAAAAAATTTTGTAAAGTCTGTGTGGATACAGACGACTATACTTTAGCACTCCTTAATAATGACCAGAAGGTTTCTTGCCTATACTTCTAATCTTGCCATTCAAGTAAAATGGGGGACAGAGGTCATGACAGAATTTTTGTGAAATTAAAAGGATCAAAGACACTCAGTCTGAATGAGGTA
Source organism: Mystacornis crossleyi (assembly GCA_013400655.1). Lineage (NCBI taxonomy): Eukaryota > Metazoa > Chordata > Aves > Passeriformes > Timaliidae > Mystacornis > Mystacornis crossleyi. The sequence goes on along the minus strand of VYZQ01063905.1, from coordinate 27,751 downwards.
ATGTGTTTCATATCTCATTTAGTTATTGATTTACTTTGTCCTTTGGATAGGGGAAATTTTAAAAGAATTTCTGAGCAATCTATGACTAGATATAGAAAATAAGGTTATGTTCTATACCATTTACTCCTGATTTCTTCTTGTTTAAGAGTATCTCATTACTGAAGAAATGAAGACTGATCCAGCTGAGGTAAGATTATATGTCAAGAGAATCCAGAGCTGTTAGTAGTGACTACAAGCTTTCCTTAATTGCCAGCTACCCGGCTAATATAATAGAAGTACTTGACAGTAGGAGTTAAGCTGTTGTTATTCTGTTTGGTTTGGAATTCTTTTTCAGGATAGCTTCTCTTTGAAATGAACGGCCCAATTACCCAAGATTTAAGAAGTAGTGCTCTGTCCACCATTTTGCTTGAAATCTACTCAACCCCAGTCCTGGAAAAGCTATGAAATATTTGTAGTAGGACAAAGTAAAATAATACCAAGTCTTTGAAGTGTACCACAATTTTCCCACATACATTTTGGAAAGCAGGAAAATAGCAACATTGTGGTTACAAGCTAGGCTGGGTTTCACATCTTAAAGTGAATGCGTATCTCAGCAACGCAGCAGAATTCTCTGCACTCATGGGGTGCAGGCTCCACTTACAGGGAGGAATCTCTTGGCCAGGCCAGTTTGCTCTGGAGTCCTGGCATGACTGCCCTGGGTGGCAGGTGAGAACTCCTGGCCGGTTGAGGGGGAACAAACATGGTCGAGGGTCCACGTGGAGCACGCGGACCATCCAGGGAAGTGTGTGTGGACAGGCACCATCACTGGAGAAGGACTAAAGCTGCTGGTCTTCATCCTGCTAAAATCTGCCCTTCCACTTGTAACCTTTGCACCCATTCTTGACTCCCTTCCTTACTGTGTTTTCAGTAGGGTACACTTTGTTCCTTATAAAAATGGACTCAAAGTGGTAAGTCTTAAATGTTTTCTCATATGTTTAAACACCAGTGCAAGTGTATTTTTTTCTTTATTTTTTTCATGGAAATGTGTAACTACATTGCTTAATATTCAAAAACTGAAAAAATGTGGAAGACATCTTCCTGAAGTATGGTTGGGTTTTTTTGAACTATCTTTATTACTTTTTTAATTACTTCGTTTGAAGTGTTGTTTGTCACAATATTCTGGTAGACAGAAATCCATAAGATTTTGAAGAGTTCCTCTGAGGCTTATTTGCCAAAGTTGAAGAGAATTTAATTTCTTGCTTGTGTAATCATCCTGATAAAAATATAAATTTTCATTTAGAGTCATAAAATAGCTTTAGACAAGGGAAGCCAAAAACTGCTGTAACCTGAAATGTAAAAATAATTTCATATATAGTCCCAAGAAGTTTCATTATTTGCTTCATGATTTTTCTTCAATGTTATAAGCCCCTGCATAGAAACATGGCAAGACCCTTTCTGTTTGCTGAACTTTTCAGCTGAATGTCCTTCAATATTTCAAATTTCTGACCACTTTTACTGGAGAAATAGTTAAGGCAAAAATGTTTTTATTTTCCAACTATTTCCTTATAAGTCTGAATGTTTTTCTGGAGGGAGTTGCTCTGCTGTTTTTTAATATCTGCTCATTCCCAAAGTCATCTAGTTTCAAGGAGATTAATATAATTCCCTGTGCTTGATCTGTTGCAAGTGCCTGTTTCTCATACTGCTTTGTGTTGATCAAAGACTGAGTCTTCAAAGGTCATTTCCTCACTTTCATTTCATGGATGCTCCAGTGCAAACTTGTACTGGTTTTCTTTAATTTGAGAAGGGGGGTGGTGTGTTGGTTTTTGAAAAATGTTTATTTAGAGCAGACAGTATTTGAGGATGACTCTGCAAACCTGACCCTCTCCTAAAGAGCTGCACTGGTCTCCTCTGCTTCGACAGTCTGTCCTTTTCCCCCTGCTTTGGCAATAATCATGTTGCCAGGTCAAAACCTTTGATGGCTGTAGCAGAAACGGGAATCTGAAGAATCTAATATTGCTGGTAAGAGGTAAGTTAGAGAGGCAGCTGCCTAAGCAGGGAGAGACTGCGCTCAGCTGGACTGGCTCTCTACCATGTATTGCCACAGGGATGTGTGTTCCTATAAAGATCTATTTCGTTACCTTCATTACGTTATGGCATGTATTTTTGGAGATGGGAGGGTGCATTGTAACCTAGGCTAAAAGGCTGAGGTTATTTGGGGTTGGCCAGAAAGAGATCCAGTGTTCCTTTTAGAGAATGAGAGAGAATGTGGGCCTGATCCTGGGCAGACCCAGGATCGCTGGATATACAGTGGTCCTTGCTGGGATACATTCCCTCCCTCCTGCCAGCAGTAAGCATTGCAAAATGGTCCAGATTAGAAAAACAAGGCTGTTGCACATGCTGCAACTGAAAAACCCAAATGATCTTAACATGTGCAGCATGCTAAGTTGAAATCCCAGGCTTTCCAGCCATGACAGGAAGGAATTTCTGTAAAACTTGTGGATGTTTCTAGGAAGCAGACTATATCCTGATTTTACAAGGGAGGGTGGATTTACCCTCTTACTTCAGGACGGCATGTTGAGCTATTGTGAATAATGCTGAGAGATATGGGTTACATCCTAGCGTGGGTTTTGTCAGTTGAGTTACCACGAATGTATAAAATGAAAGCTTCTGATTTTGGTGGGCAATGACAAAACATTGCCAACAGCAGAGTGTCTGCTTACCTATGGCAGAAGATGCCATTCCTGCAGCAGCTCCAGCAGCAGGGATGTTGTTAAGCCTTGTGCATAACTTCAGAAGTGACACGAAGGTCTTTCCCTTGCAGTACAACTTTGGACTCTTTACACGATCTGAGGTATTTATTATCCAAAATTGTTTATTGTAGCTACGCAGTTAAGTTGCTATGGCTCATGAATTGGTTCTTGATGATTTTAATGAAAGGCATTTAAAGATGGGGTTACTTGCTGTTTTCTTCTCCATTGACAGGTCTAAATTAACCTCCAAAATCAGATTTTCTGCTGACTATTAACACAACTGTAAATTTAAAGGCCAGTTTCAGTAAATATTTTGTAGTATTTGCTGAAAATCCACAGCTTCAGCAAGCGTTTCTGGTAGTAATTAATTTACTAGAACATGCCAAAAGCAAACACAAAAGGGATGCAAAATTGAAGCTGAAGCAAATGCGCTTTAAAATTCAAATAAATATTCATAGATAAAATTTTGCAGCATTGGTTCAATTCAGTGGCAGTTCACGGGAGGCGGTTGTCTTCTCCTGCCTTAGCTGCTGGAAGCTTCATTTGTGTTTACTGTGGTTTATAACAACCAGTGCTGTTTTACTTCTGTTTAAGGTGAAGCAGACTTCTGATCTATCTTTGACTCAGCCAAAAGATTTCCCTGGTCCTCAGTAATCACCTACTGCAGTCAGAGAACATAAAAACACATCTGAGAATCACTACAAAAACAGTAAAATAATTTGCTAATGTGAAATCATTTCTGCCAGCAGAGAGACTTGAACTAGGACAACTTTGATCTTAGAATAAATTACATCTCAAATTGCTTAGATCTTTTGCACATAGTAAGAGAGCAAAGAATATGCACCTTCATCTAGATTTTCATTACCTTTTATAGTTTTTTGAGGTATATTAAAACTGATTTTTTCCTTCTGTTACCCCATATTATGGGTAGCATTTCAGTAAAGGGCTCTTTCATCTGTCACTTAGCCCACGCACATCATACTTTATCCTTTACTGATTTATTCTGCAGTTGCCTTCTTTAAAATAATTAACAATTAGGACAACTACTTTCTGTATTTGAGTTTTACAGATATTTGGGGTTTTAAAGGTAAAAACCCCACAAATTATAGAAACTGCAATTCTGCTCAGTAAACAAAGCTTTGTGTTAAATTACTGTGTCTAGTGAACCTTTGGTAGCTGATTTCTGGGACGAGATTCTGTATAAATTCTCCTTCCCTGGCTTCCATTCTCTTTTTATTGTCTCTTGTGTTGAGTGATTTGTTTTGATGATTATAGATACTTTGTATTGCTTAGACTACAGCTTTATTTTACATGCAAATATTATCTGATTCCATGTCTTCATTAAACTTTAATAAGGCTTTATGAACATTGTGCATAAAAGACAATATTGAATCAACAAAGCCTGTATAATGATGATTGAAATACAAAATTGAGGAAGAGTGATGGTGAATGTAGCTCAAGTACTAGAAGTACTGGTAAGCATGCAGAGCCTTAACATTTAAGTTCTAGTAGTTGCAAAGTATGAAGTAAGAGTCTGGAAGAAAAAAAAGTGAGAAGATGAGAATGCTACTTTTTCTGTCGGTGGCATACTTGAAAGTAAATGCTAATGATATTCACTTATAGGTAGTGCATGTCATTTCTTTTAGTGTTTTTAAGATGATAAAATAATCATAAAAAGATACTCAGTTTGTGGGTTATGGCATATGATGAAAAACGTGAGTAAAAAATGCCATGCTGTTGCAAAAAGGCAGAGACAATGATTAGTCTTGAATAAGCCCCGAGGAGAAGGCACTGGGTAAAAGAATATGGTCCTAAAAATTTGCGTTAAATATTCAAGTGTAAAAGCAAACCAAGTTCTCTATTCAGTGCCATGCTCTGAATTTATGGCAGTGCAAATAAGATATCTCTGCTGCCTTCTTGCTTTTGGTTGGTACTTCTTAAACTCCTGAGGGAGAGTGCTTTACTTGACTGCTGCTGAAAACAGGATAGAGGTGTTGGTTTAGTAGAGAGCTGCAACACCAGCTGAACTGCAGCATTAACATTTGTGTTTTCCTGGTTGTGCAGCCACTGTAACACTCTTTAAACTCATCAGGAACACCGGTAGTCAGCCTCCAGCTGGAGTGTGTAAGTTCTTGCTCCTGGCAAAGCCGCGTGTGCCCTGGGCAGGCAGGAGCCATGGCCCCTCAGGGGGCTGTTCCCAGTGCGTGGCTGGATGGGCTGCACACGGGGCCTTCGTGTGGGCTGTGGAGCTGCTCCAGGCTCAGGAGAGCACCAGGCACCTGTCTCTGAGAGTGCGGGGCCAGCAGAGGCCCTGCTAGGGATACCTCCGGGCGATCCCCAGCTCAGCTTGCTGCTTTGGTTTTGGGCTGTATCCATGGTCTGAGGCTTTTCTCCCTGCACGGGGGTAGTTTTGCTACAGCTTTGCCTACTTATCAGGCTAGCTTACAGTGAGGAAGATATCATTTAACCGAAGCGTGTCTAAAATACTCTAAAGTCCAAGAAGCTCTCTGCCTCTGATACTGTAGGGCCCAGCAGGAGAGCGAGAGCTGAGGCTGCCTGGAGCACCGCACAGCGCACAGCGTGTGCAGTGCCTGCCTGGGTGGGTTTTGTGTGTCTGAGCAGCGCGAGAGGATCCAGGTGTTGCTAAAACATGGATGTTCCCCTGCAGCGAGCGGCTGGCCAGCAGCAATGAGAGTCAAATGTACTCCCTAGAGTATCCTACAGTTGTCTGGCTCTGAGGTTGTTCCTGCTGTATGAGGGAATTTCAGGGACAGGAAGTGGAGGCGGTGCTAGACTTGACCCTCATGTGCACAGCTGACATCTGAGGCTGACTTGCTTGGCAAGTGCAATGGTAGCAGGCCCTTACTGGGCTTACTGGGAAGAGCAGGGAACACGGATGACTCTTTGCCATGTTGGTAAAGGTGTGTTTTCCTGGTAGGGATGTTCTAGATAAACTCATTAAGGAAATCAGCATGGAGAGGGAAACCCCTAGCTTTTGCTGATGCAAACTGCAGGGTGGATGTAGGCAGCAGGTTGTCTGGAAAGGCCAAAAGGCAGGTGGGGAGGAAATGGGGAGGAAGAAACAAGCAGCAGTACTGAGAAGGGCCTTCAGTGAGCTGCCGCATGCATTATTGAGCAGTATGGGAAGGGAGAAACCAGCAAGTATTTCTGTGCCAGTGCTGGAAGCCTGGGAAGTTTGATAGAGAGCAGGAATGCTGGCTGTCTGATGACAGCTGGCTGTTATAACACATCTCAGCTGTGGCAGAAGGAGAATGATCAACGGGATAGTGACCAATGGGGTACAGAGTTGCCAGGCTACCAGCTTTGCAAGGATGAGAACGTAACATGTGCAGGCAGGAGAGTGTCACAGCATGGAAGGTGCAGCATTAGAAATACTGCAAAAAAGTGAGAAGCTCTGCGGCGGCCTTGCTTGCACAGGATTTCTGCCCATTCAAATAGTGGAAGATAAAAATCAAAATAACTAGGAATGTACTGCAAACTCTTGTTCAGAATCATGACACTGATCAGGGAATATGAAGTGAAATCAAAAGTTGTGCATTATTACGTTGATTATAGCACAGATACATACAGACATGTACAGTCAACGTTTCATCTAAATGAGGTATAGAGATAAAATTTTTGGACTGAACTGTAGTGTTAAGATCTTAATGGAAAAAAAGCCATTTTTAATTTTGCCTTAAGTTATACACAGTGTCTACTTCAAGTTGAATTAAAGAAAGACCCATCCATAATAGTGTTCCTAATGTAATTGTTTTATCTTGCATTATTGTTTTATATAGCAAGCTGAATAAATCGAGTAGACAAATACTTAATGTAAATATACATACACATATCATATATAGATATACTTTAATAAGGCAAATAGTAAAATAACTGTACTAATTGTGTGAAAAGCAAGATGCCTACAAAATGATCTCCAGTTTTGGAAAGGGTTTTATTAGAAGCCCAGGTAAACCACCACATTTATAAAGGAAAAAAAAGGGGGAAAACGCAAACTAAATAAAGAAAGGCCATCAAAGGGCTCCAGCTCCTGGGACCATGACTGCAAGGAGGCTATAATAAGGGAAGGCTTAAAAAATTTCTTTAAAAAGAACAAAGCTTGTCCAAATGAGAACTAGAAAGGCCATAAATCATAGCAGGTCAAATGTAGACAGGAAATAGAGTACTAAAAACTTGCAGAGCACCTTGCAAGTGGTGCTCAAGCTTCTAGTTAAAGGTTCTTAAATCAAAAGCAGGAAGTAAGGTAGGGCATAAGTGGGACACTTAATGACCAAACTGCTAGGAAGGACTCTGGAATTAGAAAGCCATAACAGAGAGGTTAATTCCTTTCATTGCTCTTTGAAGGCATCAGGGATGTTTCTACACCTGAGTCAGGCTTTCTAGCAAACAGGGTAGAGGTCAGATGAACTCAGTCAGTTTGTGTAAATATGCAGCAAGTATATTCACCAAAACAAACAGATGTATTAGCTGTCAGTAACTCAGCAGGTCAGGTGGCGTATTAATCTGAGAGAAACTCGAATGGGAAATTGCAGAGTGGCTGCCAAGGCTTCCACCTGACCATTGCAAACAGTCACAGTGCTGCAGGGCTGGCAGGGAATTCCCTGTCACTCTCACAAAAGGGGCTGTGTGGGGAATTATGGGTTGAGTTTGATTTCTGAAGCCGGGAGGAATATAGGGTCTGTCATAAAATGATTTTTAGTGAAGGAGGTCATGTTATTACGTAAGCCAAACCCTAAACCAAACTCCCAAACCTGTGAATAGGCTGGGGCAGAGGGTGGAATCTCTTGCTGGGTTAAATGTGCACACAGTGGGTTGAGTCAGTCACATCACAGTGGAAAAGCCTTTCTTTTGTCCTGCCACAAATCATTCTGCATATTTGTAATTGGTTGTCCTCTTTCCTCTTCTTTTGGTTGTTTGGTGTTTTGGGGGGAATTTTTTTGTTTGTTTTTGAATTTGGGGAAGGAGGCAAGGAGATTAAGCAAGACTACAAAGTCAAATATTATTGTGTGAGCACACTTTATTTCCTATTTAAAAGTCAAACTTGTATATGAAATACTAATGCTCTGGTGATAGTGTCTTGCTGGTTGACCAGAATCCAAATATTAGGCACCTGCTTGCATACAGTGAAAACACTACCAGAAACATTGCCCCAGGGATGGCTCACTGCTGAAATTTCCCACTGCCCACGCAATTCCAGTCAATAGAATCAGCTATGAGAATTGACTACCTGCATGTTTGTAAAAAATAAACACTTCATAGAGCAGGCAAATCAGGGAAGAGGTCAAATCATGAATGGTGTGAAGTCAAAACCAGTAAGGAGAGATGAAAAAGCTCAGGCTGTGCTGTGAAATTATTCTTTTTTCAGATATCTTCTCTACTTGACCAAAAAAAAAAAAAAAAAAAAGATATGCAGTATTTGTGTCCAGTTGTTTGGGGATTTTTCATGCTGAAATGGCATTCAGCCCCCTTTGAAGGTGTTAAAAACTGTTGTGCTGGGCTGTTTCTAAGGCTTGGAGCGCACGGTTGCTCTGTGGAACTGAAGACTTCTGAAGTTCTACAAAGCTGCATCCAATTTTCCCATGTTGACTGAATGTACACACAGAGGTATATCATCTGTACCTGAAGATATACATACAAATGGTTTGAAAATGCATCCCACTCTAATACAACTTTGGTAGCTTAAACCTACTATAACCTTGATGAAACTGAATAATTCTTTTTTGACCTTTTTTGCTTAATGCCCTGTTCCTCTGTACTCTAACCCATCAGTTTCACTTGGGTACTGCTGCCTTTCTTATTTTTTTCTGTTAATGTTCCATTTTCACTGAGACCAGAGTACTGTTCTTTTTCTCCTGTAGCAAACTACAAGGATAGACTGTCTGTAAGCCTCTGGCTGATTTCCACTGTAAGTTGTTTTCATCAAATCCTTTTATGGTAACCGAGAGAACAATTTTATCTTTAACACTGTGAGAGGCTTTTTCAAGCCAGCAGCCAGTCTTGGCACTATGTTGTTGATAAATATAATACACCTGAAGGTATTGTTTCCCAAGAGATGTCAAAAGTATCTGCTGTAGGTAGCAGTGGCATGGTCACAGCTTGGCTTTGCATGGTGTAATGCAATCTGCAGAGTAAACAGGGCATCTATTACAGTGCTTGTAATCGCCTCCTTCTCTTTTAGGGCTTCACATTTTTATTATGTCTTCATTACACAGCAAGATGAAATTTCAACTTTGACCTTCAGCTGCAGAATGAGTGAGAAATAGGGGTTCAACAGACAAGAGCAATTTTTCACTTGCAAAAGCTGAGTTTTGATGGCAAAAGCAAAAGGCTTTGGATGAAATTTCTCCGTCCTCTCATACTGTGTAGTGAAAAGACACTTTGGCCATCCTTCTCTGTAAACACAAATTGCTCTGATTGTCATGTGCTATATCCACCTGGAATATATGTTGTATATAAAAAACCTGCCATCAGTGCAAAAGCAACAAACTGCTCTTGCAATGTGATTAAACAATTAAATATTAGTGAGAATACATGTATGTCAAAGATGATTTGCAATGAAGTAAGAATTTCAGAAGTCTGTATTAACTGAACAACTGAAAAGACTCTTAAGTTTTGTATTCAATAATTTGTAACCATAAACTTGATTGGGATCCCATACAATACACTTGACTTTTTTGTCAAATGTCATACTGTTAGTGGAATATGTTTGTATTGGAGCTGTAAATGTAACCACATGCCACCTCTACTCTGAGCTGTAAAACTGTGCCATTTGTTGTGACATTCATGTCAGAGTGTAGCCCCAGCTTTCACTATCTCTGAGGATCCTTATGTGCTGATTATCTTTCCATGACTCGCTGGTTTGCTGAACATTTATCTTGTTCCTGGTTGAGAAAAAGGATGGAACTTTATATAGTGGCAAAAGTAATCTGCCTGAAAAGAATAAAAATAAAAATGTTCTAAGTGAGAAACATTTCTGAGAAGAGATGAAGGTGCCTCACATCAGGCTTCATTAAACTGAGACAGGCGTGTTCGTATTCATAGGTTGTTCTTATCTGTACTCTTAAGAGGAAAATTCTGTAAGAGATTTTATGCACCATGCTTTACGCGGTTAAATGTGAAGCACAGCCTGTCCAAAAGAAGGTGGGCAAAAAAGGTATGGAAACAACAGAGAGGGCCCTGAGAGCAGCAGTGAAGCTCCATACCCAAAGGTAACGAGCCTGTGGGTGTAGTCTCACTGTGAGAAGCTCTTACAAACCAGCGCTGGGCGAGCAGCTCTTACAGAGCCCATGGGTTTGGAACAGGTGGATCCAGCGTTGGGATAAACCAGAGCAGACCTGTGTCCTGCCAGAGGACTGGCTCGTATCAGCCAGCTCACCTTTTTAGTTTTGTGAATTCTCTTGTAATGAAATAATGGTGGTAAAGCCTTACAGTAATGGGATCTCAGATCTAGTTTTACTTCTGTGTAAAATACCTAAATCTATCTTTGTGTGAAATAGATTAGTCCAGTAACTTATATGTGTAAGTTTTCCAGTTTCAGTGTCTTGTGCAGCCTGTCAGAAGTAAGAATAATTTCAAAGGCACATATATTGAGCTGTTCTTTATAATATCAGCTCTCTGCACATGGAGATTAACAAAGTGTCAGGACTGATTTAAGATAATTCTGATGAGTGAGAAGGTGGAAAAATGTAGAGGAAAAGATAGTTTCTCTGTTCTTTTTCACATAAATAAGAAGCTGGGAAAAATCTTATAGGAGTATTTTAAGATTAAATGAATCAGAAATTATTATTATTATTGAAATCTACAGAACATTTTTAAATTTTTGTGACATGGTTATTGGGTTATCTGGTCAAGGCAGTTTGGTCTTTTTTTTTTTTTTTTTAACTCAGTTTGTAAGGACAAAAAGATTTGGTTAAGAAGCAGCTCTATGAAGCGCTTATTCTTTTGAACCCCATTTTTCTTAAAAATGCCTGCCTACAGTATTGTGTGAACCAAAACGCTTTGGATGCCCACCTCTCATGTGTGTGAACCTGAAGCAGTCACCAAATCTACCTTGAGATTCATCCACTTCTGGAGAAGCTCTTCCTGTGATACAGGCAGTCTGTGTCAAGAGGCGTGAGCATAGGTAGTAACAGAGAAAATATGTGAGTCGCTGACCGTAGAGATATTATAAAGCAAACTCCAAGCTCCTTTGGATGGTCTAAACTGCTAAAAATGCATTGCTTACTGACAGACTGAAGTATAAATACTGTTTGGGAGAGAATGAATTAACCCAGTTGCTTATAGAAGAGAATTCCATCTAATCGTGTACCTAACTGTAGTGGTTTGATTCGCATTTTCCCCTTTCTGTGAGATAAGAACAGGGAGGAATACAAAGCAGGCACCAAACTTTAAAGAATATAATGAAGTTTATTACTACAACTAAAAGTAAAATGGAATAAAAAGGAATTAAAGCAAATTAACCCCCTTTTTCTCCAGCACCTCCTCCATCCACCTGTAATATAAAGACACAAAATCAATTCAGCCACTTTGCCCCTCTATAGCAATCTTATGTCAGTCCATTGAGAGAGAGAAGTCTCTTTTGCTCAGCTATGGAACTTTTCCACAAGAGCAATCTTCTCATGGCATCCACGTCACAGCACAGCCGCCGTCTGGGGTGGTTTTCTGTTGACATGTGAGAGTCTCCTTTTTCTTGATCACAGCTTTCCACAACCGTGTTCAAGGATTCACCTTTAGCTGCAGGGGGTATAATTTTAAGGACAAGCACTTCCAGAAAAACAAAAGTTCTCTTCATCTATCTCCAGGATAAACCCCCCTCGCTATAGAGAGAAAACCTGTGGAAAAAAATTTAACGTCCTTCTGTAGGTAGCTCCTCTCATCAGATCGGGGCCAAGGTTAGCACTTCACCTCAGGCCTACACCTTGGTTTGAAACAGTCCAGGAAAAAAGAAGAAGAGAAAAAACAAATCCAAAATCATCTTCATCTCAGCTGGAAAGCTCTTTCCCCCCCAAAAAGCTTATAATGAAATTAAAAGGGAGTTTTTATATCTGAGTCCATCACCATAGGTTTACAAAAGAGCTTTCAGCTTCTAGCATCTCCTCTCTCTCCTCTCTCTAGGCTTCAGTCCTTTCTTCTGTGTCTTTGCCTTTCCTGGGAAAGGATTGCAGGTTTCATATCTCGGAGGAAAAACTTACAGCACTGCAGAGGCCAGTCCTCCCGTGCGGGACCTTGAAAACTGGATGTTATCTCTCGTGAAGCGGCAGCCTCGGCTGTGCAGCTGTTTGCAGCCAGAGCTGGGTTTGAAGGGAAGGGGGGGGGGGAAGCATCTCAGCCCCGCCACCCCTGGGCCTGGGGCTGTGGCCCCCCACCCCTGGGGCCGAGGGGAGGAAGGTGAAGGCCATGGCCCCGCGGCGGAGCTGGACCATGGCCCGGCCTGGCCTCCCACCAGGCCTGCACCTGGGCTCGCGTTGGCAGGGCCCAGCCGGGCCCCGCTGGGCCGGCCCAGCCCACCCCCCCCCCCGGGGGGCTGAGTGGGCCCTGTTACCTCTGCTTCATTGGAAGAGCAAGAGAGAGATTCCCGCCCTTCATCTCCTTTTAATCTGAATTCACAGGGCGTACCTCTTCTCTAAGTGGCTCAGTAGAGCTGTCGATATTCAAATTAGTTAATTGATTGGTTCTGTCCAGTTCTGGAGGAAATTACAGCACCTGTTGCTGCAAACCACTTCCTCCAGGAAACAGAGCCAAAAGGAAAAAAAACCTGAAGAGCAGGAAGGGATGTCACCCCATGACACTAACATTTAATTTAGTCATTGCACATGGTGAATAAAAATGCCAGAATCAAAGGAAAATGCTTATTCTTTCAGGACCAGAGTTTGAACAGATGTGCCTGTGTATTGAGACAGTGTTTGAAGAGATCTTGAAAGAAATCATGTGAAATTCTTTCTCGTTGAAGACAATGACAGAGTTGTCATTGACTGCAGACTTGAGTTTGAATGCAGCAACCTGATTCAGTAAAGGAATTAAATGCAGATAATCATAGAAAAAGTGATCCGATGAATCATGACCCTATGTGCAAAATTTGCCTAATGAAACTGTGTGAAATTAACTTTACTCACAAAACACACCTGTTCTGCTGGGGAGATGGCTATAAATATCTTTGTGCCACCTGCCCCAGCTATGAAAGCTTCTATAAATCATATAATTCCCTCTGACAACTGGTACCACCTTGAGGGCACCTTTTTCTTTTTGTGCTCTTCTGAAAATGCGTATTTGCATAAATACAAATTTGTACGCAAATAAATTTTCCACCAGATTTCTTTTTCCCTCCAAAACTGAAAAAAGTTTAGCTCATTTGTCGTTTTGCCTCCCCTGTTACAGTTGCATGTACAGACAGACTCTGAAGTAGGCTGTGTTCACTTGGGAATTCTGCCCTCCTAAAACACTGTCACTTGTGCACACAGGCCCATAAAGGGGCTCCAGTTTGTGCAGAGACCAGATGGAAAGAAATTAACTGACTGGAAAACCAAGAGTTATCAGGGCTCTGCTTCTGTATCATTCCCTAATCCTCTCTTCCGTTTCTTCTCTATTTGTGAGAAATTGCCCTTTTTTCTGTCAGAGGCTGGATTTAAAACTAGAGCGCAAAGAAAGCCTAGCTGTAGGTTTAGAGCTTCCAGTCTTCTGTTTACTTCTGCCTCTGTTTACCTCTGACATGAGATTAGCTGGGTAAACCCAGTACCCCGTGCATCAGTGAGGGGGCAGAACTCCCATTCCTGCTCTCCAAGCAGAATGTGAGTCAACAGTGTTAGGCTGCTGAGAGAAGGGTAAATACCTTACCGGGCTGTATAAACAATGCAGACTGCAAAAAATACATTAAGTGATCCTGTGTAAAAATACAATGATTTTCCTTCAAGAAGGCTATAGATTTATTGGTTGGTGGCAAAGGAAGAACAACCCAGAATATGGTGATTGAAAGAAGTGCAGTTTATATAATCTTTAGAAGAAAATCATGGGGGAGACAGTGTAACTGTTTTCAGTTATGCGAAAGGCTGCTGTAAAGAGGAAAATTGTTTTGTTTTGTTTTGGTTTTTTTTCTCTGTTTAGGGCTCATAAGACAAGCTGCAAACAGAAAAAAAAATGGCATCATGAGGGAAAAAGCACACTGTCAATCCCAGCTTGGTGATAAACACGATGTAGTGCTGCAGAACAGCCTAGGAGAGTGGAAGAGATCAAGAACGAACTGAGCAAATACCAGCTTGGAATGACAAGAGAGGAACGGATGGCTCCCCTTGCTCAATGATCTCAGTGTCCGGGACACTTTTAGGGTAATGGCAATCAGTATTTTTTATGTGTAAGCTGTGTGAAAACATCCTGTTGGTGCTGTAGAACATGAGCTGTGTAAAGTGGTACACTGATGAACGTGTAAAAACTGCAGATCTGAATAACACAGTACAAGTGTTCATTGCAATACACCTATTAACCTGTTTTCACTTAATAATAATATTGTTGTTCTTCATTTTCCCTGTATTTAAAATACACATTTCTACCAGCAATTAAAACCACAGGAATAAGATTTTTAAGTTTACTTCATCCGTAATTAATGTGCAATGACTTTATACTGATCTCATTTTTTTTGTTAGAGCACTGGAAAATGCTAATTTTTTTTTTTTATTTGTCCTAGTGTGTTTTTATTTTATTTTGTGTATTTCCTGATACATTGACTGTATTGACAGAGATCCAGTTGTAGAAAATGGTTGCTTTGGGGACAGTGTGCAACAACAGACTACCTCTGTGCAAAAGGAGAATTCCTTTAGTGTTATGTCGTTAGTTAAGCATAATTTTATTAAACAGCTTTTCATGTGGAAGGAGTAAATGAGGCATTTAAATCAAAAGTAACAGTGATTTCTCTGTGCTGCTGTTCTTACCACAGACCTAAGAAGTCCTGGTTGGACTTCAAACCATGTATTAATCCTTGATAGACTGAGTTCAAAACTCCCTTTGAAAATTTGAAAGTGAAGGACCCACAGATTTCAGAATGACTAATATCTTGCTTAAGGGTGGAATTCTTTAATGAGGTAGAAAAAGCCAGTATACAGTCTCCCAGGTAGTGTGCCCATTAATTCATTTGCAAGATGCTGATCTGTGGAGAGGATTAATTTAGGCTTAACTGACAACCACAGCTTAGACCAATTTGCTCACTCTGGTTGACCTGTGTTCTCCAGGGAGCTGGGTCTGGAAGACACTGTTACCCTCCTGGGTGGGATATGAGTTTTTTTGTACCAAGGCTGAGGAAGATGTAGTGCTAAGATTGGAGGATTTTATTCCATACTACAAGTCCAGACTGCATTCTGCAAGTAGAAGATGTCATTCAATGTTATTTATTGTTACTAAAGGAAAATGAAATGGTCCTCTCTCTCTGATTTTTCCTTTGTGTCTGGGACAGATAAAGTGGCACTGTAAAGCACATGTTAATACTTTCCCCATTATAATCAAAGTTTTGGGTAGTGGTGCTTTTCAGGAGCTCAAATATTCACTTGAAACATCCACAATACCCTCTCTTTCTTAATCTCAGTATTTTTCTTGCAGCAGCTCTTCCAAACTAATATTCCGACTTGCAGGCTGTCACTTGTGTTTGCTTTCTGGAGCTAAACCCACTAATGTTCACAACATGCTTAGCTGAACTTGGAACCTCTGCTCTCCCTTGGTTACACATCAAAGAGAATCCTTTTGAAAGGTTTTGCCTCGTACAATGGCATGAAGGCACCGCTGCTGGAACACCTGCCCCGGAGGAGAACTGACGTGACATCTGAGCGACGTAGTGGAGCTGACAGCTCCTCCCGTTTGACTGCTGAGTCCGAGGGCCCTGCTGAGGATCCTGGATTTGTCTAGGAGTGATGTTGCTGCTACGTCTTCCAAAGTTTAAAAGCTTGATCAGTAACCATCTCAAGATAAAGCACATAATACAGAAAAGCACTGAAAATACAGATAGAAATGGAAAAGGAGAAGCTCAGAAGGGACAGACTGATGGTACATTTTTACACTGTTTCTTGTATAAGGAGAGAAAAAGACACAGTGATGGCTCTGAACCATTACTTAACCTCCTTTTAATCACACAAAACGGCCTTCAAAAGTAATAGAGGTGATAAGTGTTACAAAGAATTGTGCTGTGACTGTGTGCTACGTTCACACTTGTACATGGCTTCCACCGGACTGGAGGTAAGAACGTGTCCCTGTACTGTATCAGTTAAACAGTCTGGAACCAGAGGATCAGGACAGATGGACCCTTTAACTTTTAGTTCTGAGAAAGGTGTGAAGATCTAGCCCTGTAAATCTATATTGCAATACAGTATTTTTGTAACTAAGAATGAGATGTCTATGATATCTAAAATTTTCCTTGTTTCTGGTGAGGCTAAAATGCTTGAAAGAGAAATGTCATCCACTAGGGTGCTGAAACTTTAAAACAGACTATTGATTGGCAGAACCCCCCTGAAACACACTTGTGTGTTCTATCACAACTTGAAGAGTTTGCAGTAGAAAGAATCTTCTCTGTGTCCTATATTGCTGCCTTACCCCCAAGGCAGGAAGCTCTTTCTGTCCTGTTGGTGGGCTGCTCAAGGAAAATATCGCAAATTAGCTGCTCCATCTGTACATGATGCTTTTAGTAAGCAAGCAAGAGGCGCCTCTGGAACTGAGACCTGCATCCAGCAGTGTTTTCAAATTACTTAATTTTCCTTTATTTTCTCAGAGATGCCTCACTTCACACCATTATAGATCTCAGTTTATTTCTCTATAAACTATCATTACTCTTTTTAGCATTTGTGCCACTCGCCCAGTGTGGTTGTCACTGTTACGAATTGTTTGTCATTGTCCCCTCCCTGCCTGGCTGTGCAGGGCACTCTGCAGTGCCAGCCTCTCCCAGTTACCCCGAGCAGCAGAGGGACTGGGGGCAGATAAGCCATAACAAGGCCATGCCCTGCACCCTGAGGAGGGCAGCTGGAACTACACGGGGCGGACTTCAGTTGAACAAGTGAATTCTGTAGGATCCTTACTAAATGCCACATGGAATGGCTGAATGCCATTAATTAGACTATCTCCAGTGCTGTTACTGTGATTGATTTCTGTATTTCTTAGGAGCAATTTTTTTCCTAATTCTGTCTCCAGTTTGGTCTTTCTACTATTCATTTTTCTTCAGCTCATCCCAAAACAGCTTGGAAATGTACATTTCAGTGTTTAGTTGTTATTCTCTTGCATTGGCTTGAGAGGATAGACATTATCACCATTGCGGCTGTCTAAATAGGCCCTTTTTTTCTATAATTCCTCTGTCAATGATGATACATGAAAAGTCAGGAGGAGGGCAGCGTACGGCAAAATAGAAATGGTTAGAAAGATGAGAAAGTATTTTAATATATTGTATATTAAACCTCTTTTCACTGCCTCAGTAGAATCTGGATTCCAATTCTCCAGAAGCTGAAGGAGAAATTTGTTTTGATCTTGGTGGATTGTTGGTTGGGACCTAGATTTTAAGGAGCTTCCTTTACTCTCTACTATGTTTCTAGCTGTTTATCTGTGTCTGAAGAAACCTTCAAGATTTGCAATATTTTGGCAACCCACTTTAGATCTCACAGTGCTTAATGATCTTCAGAAAGTTTCACGTCCTGGAGTCAGAATATAATGCAAGAACTTCAGTTGTAATTTTTTTAAGAAATATTGCTTCCTCTTGAGATTACCCAAAGCAGCATGGATATATGAACAGATTAAAACCCCCCAAATCATTAAACAGCTGAAAAAAATAAAGATCCTGAAGTCAATCTTGCATCCTTTGCAGAAGCGGACTCAGGATAGTGAAAGTTTATTCTTCATTCTGGAAAAAGATGGAAATTGCCTGGCTGTGCATATACTTCTGTGTACATTCCCTACTTTTTCACAATGTATTGACACGATGTATCCTTTTCCAGCTTGGAACCATTTCTGCTTCTCTGCAGCAGTAAATACATTTGCGTAAAGCACTTTAGTCTGGGTGAAGTCATCTCTTCACTTGGTGCTAAAATATGCCCAAAAGCTTTGAGAAGAGGAAATTACATGTATTTTATATGCACGATGCAAGCTCCAGATTTTCAACTTTCTCATGTCTCTCCTTTATTGTCTCTGTCATCTTTGTCACAGAACTTGTCTGATTTTCTCTTGACAAAATTGGGATTTTATGCTGATCAAAACATTGTCATAGCATTTTCTAGGTTCCTACAACTAATGACTTTTTGGCTTCCAGACAACATTAGTAGATCTTTGAAAGTTTATCTAAGTCATTGGTTTGTAAGCAAAGGTGATCTTCTATACCTCTGAGATTGAATATGAATTTCATAAAGATACATATTACTT
>VYZQ01063900.1:10353-15353 GCA_013400655.1 Mystacornis crossleyi | reverse complement strand
TTCCCTCAGCACTCCTACCCAATTGCATTGATATTCATTATTTTAGTGCAACACTCATTCATCCACTTCTAGTATAAAAACACGGGGAAAAAACCCTTTTCAATAGTTCTTAGGAGTAAACAGTTCTTTTTAAGACCTTTCTTTTACTCAAAGAATTAAGTATGACAGAACTCATGACAAAAAAGATTGATACTAAAGAAATAAGAAATTACAAAATTTTACAGTTAAAATATATATGGATTTTTATTGTTGAAGTAAATTAATCTCTTTTTTGCTTTTGCCTTGATGTTTTTCATTATAGTGAATTACATACAAGTATTTAATTCTTCCATTTTTAAATTAAACCTTCAGAATTGAATTAAGGTAATACATTCTAGATGTGGTGAAAGTATGTTTTTCTCCTTCTATTATGCTGCGAGAGGTATGATAGTTATGCAGAAGGATTTACACGTGTAACACAAATATTTTTATATGCATCCATTCAGATTGCTCAGTTACATGGATGGCTAGAACACTGAAAGTAGCACAGGGGATTCGTGTTTGTAAATTACTGGTTATAAAGAGTCCCATAGACCACAAATTGTTATTGGCAAAGGGATTTATATTTGATAATGGGAAAAGATGTATCTTAAAAGTACAGCTGTGAGGTTTGCATATATAAACACTATTTTCTTTACGTATAGTTTCTGCCTTTAAAGAACAGGAATATTTCCCATGTTTTCTTGATGGTCAGGTATCGCAAATAAGATGCGAAAGGTATTTTAGCATCTATTTTGTGATGCTAATAACATAGCTCTTCACTATGCCGTATCCAAAACCAGTGGTTTGTTGTGAGTTACTTCCATGTATTGCTGTGTTGATGCTAGTTAAATGCAAAGAACTGTAAATCACAGCAGTAAGAACCCCCAAACAAACTAAACAAACAGAAAACCACCAAAACCTCAAGTTTTGATCGGTCCATATTGGAAAAGGGAAAACTTGCATGGATGGCTTTTATAACTGATAGTTTTATTAAACATTTATTGAAACATAAAAATAGAGTAGATAGAGGTGAGAAGAATTTCAAAAGTAATATCAAAATCCCCAAATTCTTGGTGTTTGTAAGTTTCAAAGAAAATCAGTATTTGACCTTTTTATTATAGTCCATAATTTTTATTCCACTCTTAGTCCTCTTTTTGATCCTTTCCCCTATAATTTATTGCGGAGAGGGTATTTTAAGGGTTGTCACAACCCATGAAACTTTAAAACTTACCCTACTTTTACATCCAGACTGAAATGTCTGTCAGCCATTTTACAAGTCTCTTGTAAAAAGAGAGTTGGACTTTTTTAGACACAGAAACCACAAAATTGCCATAATTTACAATTAATTACAAATCCGCTTATTAACTTTATACTTTTTAAGTGCCTGCCCTAAATCCTTTTATCCTAAAAGGCAGCCTTTCAGGGTCCTCTGAAGAAGTGATAAAGTTAACCAGCCTGAGCCTAGAGAGAAATTTCTTTCTTATTCAGAAAAACCTAGGTGAGCTAGGCAGCCTGGAGTCACAGCTCCGTCCACAGCGGAAGGGGCTGCCCAGGAGATGCCCAGATGGGCAGGAGATCCCTGCCCATGGGACAGACCATTGCTGCGGCTGCTCCCAGCCCTCCTACATTCACTCAGCTTGTGGGGCAGCTCTTACTCAACTCTCACAGCACCCAAAGTTTGAGGATCTCAAATGAAATTTCTGTCACTAGAAGATGCAATATCTGATTACCTAAACAGATGGTTTTATTCTTTTTTTTTTTACTTTTTTTCAGGACAGAATTAGTTTATTTTTTTTCAACAGGAGGAGGAATGGAAGACTTTGAAATAAATAATGTATATCATTGTATATCATGCCACTTAAATGAATACATTATTTCATTTTAATTTGTGATTACATTTGCAGGTAACTGTTATTTACGACACTAAAATGGGGTAGCAGTATTGCTGAAACATACCTCATGAACTCAGCAGTAATTACGTACCTTCATTAAAAAATTACAACCAGTATTACCACCACTCCTGTTGCCCATCTCTCTAATGCAATAAATTAGAGCCTGGCTTCTTTGCTTGCTTCCTTAAAACCTAGGGTTTTGCTATACAAATATGATATAAACTCCAGTTTAGGACTTGCAAACAACTCTTTTTCACTTTTTGCCTAGCTGAGTTTGCCAGTGGGTGTTGGTATCTAAGGTAAAGAAGCAGGACTCAAAGCAGTGATCTAAAAATGAGCTTCTTTCATAATTGAAAAAAAAACCAAAAAAACCCCATACAACAAATAAAATCCCTTCCAACCACTGTTTCCACACTACCTCCAGAAATTATTATTTCTTTAAATAACTACTAATCTATTTTTTAATAGCTTTGAATACTTCATGGTGAGATAGCTACTGAGAAATATTGAGGAACTTCCTGTGCAGTTTAAAAATTTTTTGTTGAATCTGTTTTAGTAGTCTGATTTTGTATGTTCTCAAAAAAAAACATTATCTAATAAATTTGCCAAACAGTGAAAAACAGTCTTTACATCTTTCTACTGTATCTTACTTACCAAACAAAATATACTCAGTGAAATTTTTGAATGAACAAATGCTTTCTAGTACTTCTCAGGACCAGAAATGTGAGCTCCTTCATTGAAAAAAAAGGGCAATATTTTGATTCAAACAGCATCAGTATTTTGAATGTTTTACATTCCAGCAGATCTAGGTACCATAACCATGTGTTACCTAATTTCAGTTGTTGAGATGAAATACAGAAGACAGGCTTTAAGATACCTCTGGACCAAACCATGCCAGGCTGAAAAACATGGCTTTGAAATCACAAGATCTCTGGGCTTCACATTCTTTTCTGCATTTAATCTAGTATTCTTCAAAAGTGAGATGTCAAACTTACAAAGTCTGCCAGTGACAGAAGGTGTATATATTTCTGATGAACTCTTCATCTTTCAAAATCTGGATTTCCTATCTTAGATGCATGTTCGGTGGCAAGATAAGAGATGCTCACAGCCTTTCTCTGGCCTGTGTTTTGAAGTCTTTACTTCAGGCAGAAGCATATTGTACTGTAGGTTTCCATGACTTCATGCAAACTTGAGCCAGACAACCCTAACACATATGTATGGATACATTCAACAAGACATTGCTTTTTGTGACCTAGGATGAATCCTGGAAACTGCAAGTTTCCAGGCTGCAAGCAGAGTAGAGAGCAAGTTTAAGCTCTTTTCTGTTTTATGTTTATGAATTTATGGATTTATGAATTTATGAATTTATGTTTTACTGCATGTTGATTGTGCTGGTAAAACAGCATCAGCTTTATTGTTGGCATTAATCCATTAATAACACTGAGCTCATTATATGAAACTCTTTATTTTGTTATATTAGTGGGGCTCTCTTTCATTTTATAGCTGGCTTAAGTCCTGCTGAGATTCAGCAGTTATGGAAAGAAGTGACTGGAGTTCACAGTATGGAAGACAATGGCATTAAACATGGAGGGCTAGACCTCACTACTAACAATTCCTCCTCTACTACCTCCTCCACCACTTCCAAAGCATCACCACCAATAACTCATCATTCCATAGTGAATGGACAGTCTTCAGTTCTAAATGCAAGGCGAGACAGGTAATTCTGATGAGATTTCAACTGTGCTTATCCTTTGACATAAAGTGGTTGTATAAAATCTTGAGTCATATTATTTCCAATCAAAAAATAGCACTTAATACAGGTTACTTAAGAGATCGTGGAAAATACGATTTTCCAGAATTGTTTATCGCTAGGGCATAATTTTCAGTACCAATGTCTAATTATGCAGATACAAAATTATCTGCATGTGATTTTATAACACATGAACTTATGGTAGTTTGGGTAAAAGTTAGAAATCACAGAATCAAGTGGGCTGGTGTAGAGGTGTAAATAGACATTTGTGGGCAGTTTTGTAGGTGCATAGTTTCATTCATATTTAGCGCACCTGGCAGTCAGGCCCTTAGTGTTGAATCACACTCCTGGTTTCATTGGCAATGTACATTTATATGAGTTTGTCAAGGCTGTAATTCAGTGCAAAGATTCTATGTTAAAAGTGCTTCAAAACAGTATATTAAAGCAGCTCTCATGTTGTATATTAAAGCAGCTCTCATGTTGTTTGTTTCTTGTGAAAAGAATCACTGAATTTTCCTCCTTTTATGCATGAAATAATGAAGTTGACATATTTCATACAAATTTTCAATGTTGTTAATTTAATACAGTGGAATTCCAGCATATGGATGAAGTTAAAATAATTTTTCAGAAACACTGAGAGATATTATTTACTGTTCCTGATTTGAAGTAATGGATTAAATGCAAGGGTATGTAGTATCTGTAGTACAAACCAGTAAATATATTAGTGTACTCAGATATAGGTGATCTCAATATAAGATGAAATTTAATTGTATCTGTATAACCTAAATTGTAAGTAATTTTATTTTCAAATAAATTTTCCATTTAATTATTTTAATACTTCTAGTGTGAGACAATCATTTAAGTATCTCTCATAGTGATGTGACTGTGAGAACAGTTTTCCATCATTATTTTGTATTATTTTGTATTATTTAAAAATCTGAATGCCTTTATTAGTTAGTATTACTTTTGTGGTTGTATCTCCNGGTTGTATCTCCCAGAATGGTTCTTTGCTGCAGGATGTTGCCCACATCCACAGGACAATTTCCTGAATTTCTTTGATAACTCATCATGGATGGAACTATTTCAGAGGTTCCAGAAAAAGGCACGGAGCACAACTAGGAATTTTTATGAAGCTAAATAGTTAAATAAGGCAATGCTTGTGAACAAAAATATTTATTAATAGAACTTTATTTTTATACACATTGAGCATAAAATTCAAATTTTTTTTGAACATTCACAATACTCAGAAATTCTGACTGTCAGTCTTCAATATTTATACTCAGAATTGATCAGTTCTGAGTGTATTTTTTATTTATAGGTAGATGTTACACCAAGGT
>VYZQ01063896.1:3305-14543 GCA_013400655.1 Mystacornis crossleyi | reverse complement strand
GTCCCTATTTCAATACATTTGATGCACATCTAGAGTGGAGCTTCTGACTGAGTCTTCTCTGGAAAGAATCCGAGTCAACACACCAAACCTGCTCCCACAAAGGTGACACTAATGTGCGTTCAGTTCACTTAAACCAGTGCGTGTGAGCAGGTGCAGCCTCAGAATTCCCAAAGCCTTCACAGTGCTCCTCAGGGCTCAAAGCTTGGTCCTTTGGAAAGTATTGGAAGGAAAGCAAAGAACTGTAGCCTCTGCAAAGTGATCATGAAAATCAAGATACTTCTTGAGAAAGAAGCCCAAGATGTTAGCACTACTTTTAAATTTAACTGGTAAATTTCTGAAGATTTGTACAGAATGCTATTGCAGAGATGTTACATAATTAGATGCAAGCATTATGATTGCATTTGGTGTACTTTTAATGTATAAATCCAGGGAAGACTTCAAGCACTTTGCAAGAATGCATAAAGTACAATTTGGAATGTCACTGTAAGTTAATTTAGCAACGTTTCCCTGCTTTTGTTTTGTTTTCATAATGTCCCTTCCCCCCCGCCCCTTCTTTTTCACTGTCAACACTTTTCATGGGTTTCAGGCATTGTTGTCATTGACTCTAACTGCATGTGCTAAAGGTGTTTTTATTGCAGGAGAACCAATGTGAATTACTAGTTTGCACAGAACACTGGAGGAAATAGAAAGGTGGACCAGGTCATCAGCAAAGGGGTGTGAGTACAGTTACTCTGAACTATGCTCCAGTACCTGTATCTTGTTTCCAATAGTAACACAGTTCTCTAGTGTTAGTGCTTTCATTGTGAGAAAGTAAATTCTCCTTCCTGTTCTCGTAGAGCTTCTTCTGCAATGTCACCCAGAGGGGATGTCTCTTTTCTTTCAATTCTTACAAGAAATCAGCTTTAATGAGACTAAGGAAAAAATGGGGATGTTTCTTTAGTTGGAAGAATGTATGTTCACTATAAAATTTATGGATTTCTTCCTCTCTTCCTCAGCCTTTGTAGTTAGTGCTGTATACCTATTACTGCCTGTAATGCAGACCCTGTGTCTGCTTGGGGTTTGGACAGTGGCCACTAGAAGACCAGAAGAACCCCTGGACTGTATCAGCTCAAGGGTCTGAAAGGAACTCATTATCTGGAGTGATTATTGGTGATTCTCCAGGAAGGAGAAAAGGTCCAGAGTGCTGTGTCTCTGAGGCATTCCCCTGGCTTCTCTGAATCTGTGATTTAGGAACTTCTTCAGTTTAAGATAGTGCCTCTGTTAAGGTTTTAATAGTTTTACTGATTTATCTTCCCTAAGTAGTCTAAATACTTGCTGGATTAATTTGCACATCTAGTGGTAGGGCATTCCTCATTTAACTCATTTAACCATGGATTATTAGAGTACTTTTCCATATTTTTTTTACATGGCTTCTATCTAANTTGTATAAGTCAGTTTTGCGGGTTTTTTCCTTTCCAGACAGTGAAAATGCTTTAAACATTTTCTCTGATTCAGATCCCACTCCTTTTCTCTTACAATTTGCATTGTCCTTGTGAACTTTTCATATTAGTAGTGTGAGTTGGGTTCAAGAAGGGAAAATATTTGAAAATCTATATCATAGATTGCTTTTAGTAAAAAATAATATTCCATTTGTTCTTTTGACCTCTGATTTGTGTTAAATAGGTATTTTTACAAGTTATATACAAGAATAATTTTTTTTTTCTGCAGAATTCCAGTGTTAATATAATTACTATGCATATCTCAACNAGGAACTCATTATCTGGAGTGATTATTGGTGATTCTCCAGGAAGGAGAAAAGGTCCAGAGTGCTGTGTCTCTGAGGCATTCCCCTGGCTTCTCTGAATCTGTGATTTAGGAACTTCTTCAGTTTAAGATAGTGCCTCTGTTAAGGTTTTAATAGTTTTACTGATTTATCTTCCCTAAGTAGTCTAAATACTTGCTGGATTAATTTGCACATCTAGTGGTAGGGCATTCCTCATTTAACTCATGTAACCATGGATTATTAGAGTAGTTTTCCATATTTTTTTACATGGCTTCTATTTAAGGATGTTCTTGAAGGGCAGATTGGTAATAAAATAGTGTAAAAGTGAAATTCCTACAAAGAAATATCACACTTACGTGCACCTTACTCAGGTGATAATTTCTTACATTCACTAGTGCTTATTTCTCACAGTACTGAGCAATGTCTGTGACCACAGAAAGAAATAGTAATTTTCCCAAAAGTCTTGTGTTTCTTCAGTCCTTTAAATTGCAATTGCTGGGACATGGCAGCAGCACCCCCAGGTGCTGTGTGCCACGGACAGATCCTGGGATGCCCGGGGATCTGCTGTGCAGAACTCCAGTCAGTGCTGCTCAGCTGTACTCTTTCCTTCCTTCTCTCGCAACACAGCAGGTTCTGAAGGGAATGTTTTGTAGCGTTCATCCCGAACTGACGTTGGTTAAGGTAGCAGCTGATAATTTGGGAATGTCCAAAATGAAATAGAAGCGTGTTTATGCTGTTTTATGTTTTTATTCAACATGGGACGTATACATATGATGTAGATATATTTATTATTTTGTGGAAAATATTCTATTTTGCATCCTAATAATACATTGTTAACTTATTTAAAAATATTTTCCCCTTTATTTTGTTTTAAGACATTTCTACTGGTTTTATTTTTTTCCATTTTTTTTCATATTTTTTCAAATATAAATTGCTCAAGAAAACCTGTGTATCATCGGTTGCTTTGTATAAGTCAGTTTTGCGGGTTTTTNCGGTTTTTTTCCTTTCCAGACAGTGAAAATGCTTTAAACATTTTCTCTGATTCAGATCCCACTCCTTTTCTCTTACAATTTGCATTGTCCTTGTGAACTTTTCATATTAGTAGTGTGAGTTGGGTTCAAGAAGGGAAAATATTTGAAAATCTATATCATAGATTGCTTTTAGTAAAAAATAATATTCCATTTGTTCTTTTGACCTCTGTTTTGTGTTAAATAGGTATTTTTACAAGTTATATACAAGAATAATTTTTTTTTTCTGCAGAATTCCAGTGTTAATATAATTACTATGCATATCTCAACACAACACCTTTTAACAGGGATAATGATGAATATGTCTAAATTAGTATGTACGTGCCAACATGAGTTTTTTTGTTGCTGGATTCTCTTGGGATTTTTCCAATTTTTCCCTAGCTCAGTCTAATCTGAACCAATCTGTTCCTTGTAAATATGTGATGTTTCTTCTGTCTTCCATAGAATGAACAAATCTATGACAATAATAACTGGGAAAGTGGCTGTATTTTATCTTACACTTTGTAAAACAGATGATTTGTTATAACTCTGTCTCCTATATTGTGTTCCTGGAAGTGGCTCTGTGTAGTTTGAAATCATAAGTTTTTGCATGAGTTTTGTCTATTTTACTCTTCCTAGTGATGTTCTTCATTGTTTGCTGTGATTAAATTAAACTTTGAATATATCTTTTAAACTTTATTTATGTGGCGTTAAAAGCCAAGATACGTCTATCATTTTTCTTTTGTATGTTCTTGCTACATTACCTAAAGAGTTCTAGAAAACTAAGATGTGCTTTTCCCTTAAAATCTGCCATGATGCTACTTTATCATGTTGGTCATGGGTTTTTCTATATATGTTCATGTGGTGATTTTCTTTGCTACCTTCTAGTTTTCCTGAACAAAGCTGGGTTTAGCAATGGACACAGTCACCAGCTGAATTTTCTTTAGGAAGATGGCAGTGGGACAGCTGTGACTGTATCACAGGCAATATAAGCACATGCTATGGTAACTAGTATTCAGTGAAGGATAAGGTTCAGTTGCTGTGTTCCCAGGGCAAATGTATTGTATTGCCCTTTTCTCATGATTAAGATTATAATAAATTACTTTAAAGACCAGGAGAACACAAATGAATGTAGAACCTGCTCATTGATGCTGACAACAAACATTACTGTCTTAACTTCAGTACAGATTTGAGCAGCTAAATATTGTACAGCATATTTGTTTATTGTATTTTATTGCTGTAGCAAGCTTTGTTTTCTTACACGTCTTTTCCTTGTTGTGTCCTTACTAGATATTGGAAAATTTCTGACAGTTGAAGGGTGTTGTGCAGTAGATTAAGATCAAATTTATCTCCCTTCTCTTTCAGTTGGTGGTTCCTTGATGACTATACAAATCCACAAGCTATGATGAGTCCTTTTATGAATCTGATTTTCACTAAATATTCCTCCTTTTTTTGTAATTATAGCACGGCAATAATTTTCTTGTTTAGAAACCTTTTTGTAGGTAGAGAACAGCTGATAACAATTGGAAGAGTCACTAATTCCATTTTGTCATTGAAAGCTGAGGGATCAGTTTTAAACATGCATTAGATATGAACAGTGTTATCTGAGAGTTAGATGTAGCATTATCCATGTTAAAATATTAAAACTATTGATTTGAGCTGGCCTTGATGAGTTGTTGCCCTGAAGTAGGTACTATTTTTAAAATTAGTGAAGTCTTTCTAATGAAACATCAGAAATCTGTAAGTAAGTGTAAAATTCTACAATATGGCATGGGAAATCTAGTGACTCCAGGGCTACTAGTTTTATATAAAATAGACACAAATAAACTTGTGAAAAAAAACCCCTGCTGTGTGACTTGACAGAAGTAAAACTACTGTTTGTAAAATTAAGAATATTCATTGCTTTGTCTCATGTAGTTGTCTCCTGAGGAAGGGCTCTAAGTCTGAAGTAGCTCCAAGTAATTGATTTGTCTCATGCTAGGCAAACCTGAAAGGGATGCTTTACCAGTACTTGCCCTCCTTTAAGGCAGTGTCTTTGGGTCTGACAGCAACTAATTTCTGTGGACTGCTTTCCCCGACTCCAAACATCTTCCAGGAGGGAAGTTGACTGGGGTAGTAGGTCTTATAAGTGAAGCATTGGTTTGAGACTAAAGACTGGACTGTATATTTCTTGGCTCTGCCTTTGTAACTTTAAGTCACTTGGAGTCAGATCCAGAGGCCCAGTGAGGTTGGATGTATGACTTCTCTTTGTGTTAGACTGGTTTTATATGAGCACTCTCTGCTTTTTGTAGTGCTCTATTTTCTAATCTCTTTGACAGTTTATTGCTTTATCTCTCATTTTGAATGTTAAACCCTAAACTCTCTTGTAGGGACTGGCCTTTGCTAAATGGTTTTATAATTTAATGTTGATACTACAATTAAAGATGGTGCTCTAGCTTGAGACATTACATAACATTACCAAAAACTGGAAGATAAGCACTGTGACTTACCTTATGGTCTGTATTAAATCTCTCCGTGCCAGCAGAACTGTTCTATTGCCCATTTTAGGATGTAAATTGGTATGGAAAAGTGACTGTCTACTTTCCTTTCCTCCAGCCTGAGGTGAAGTGGCTTATCCACTCTTATCCCTCAAAAGCCATGTACACAAGAGTGTACTTGTGATGTCTGCCTGAACTGGAATAGTGATCTACATACTGTTAAAGGGTATTTAGAGTAAATTCTCTTTGGGGTTAATAACCCTTCAACTATTCACTCTGTAGTCTAATCTTTTTCAGAATTGCCTTGTGAAAAATGCAGAACCAAAATAGCTTGTTAAACTAGTACTCCAAGGAAATTATTGTGTTTTATATTTGAAGATCAAGCATAATGTTTGTAGCTTTTTCATCTCTAATTTTCTATCCTCACTACAATTTTAAAAGTACAGTGGTAGCTTACTTTTGCGTTTTAAGCAGGAAGGAAATGCTCAGAGTTGTTGTTTGCTTTGTCTGTACCAAATGGAACACTGTGCTGTGAATATTTTTTGTGGCTTGGAATGTTGTGATAGCTTGTATTGATTTAGTTTTATGGTATTCACTTTTTAGCTTTTCTTGAATCATGAAGCATTATTGTTGCTTTGTTTTCTTTGTTTTGACATGTTTTGCTTATGAAGCAAAACACTTGATAAAATACTAATTTCTAGAGCACAGACTCATGCTTTGTTTATTGATAGTAGTTCAGACTCTCCTCTGTACATAGAATTGTTATTTTCAAATTTCATGGGCTTTTTACAGACAATTAGTCTCCTGAGTACTTTCTAAAAATACATTCATTTATTTCACAGTATTTTTGTAGACAAAGTGTTGTTGTTCTTTCTTTTAAAGCTTTGAAACTTAGGCAGAGAGAGATTGAAATCTAAAGTATCTTGTAATACCAGCTGTCCTATTTGAAACACATTTTCTCTGGTCATCCACCACTCCATGCTCTCTTTAACACCAGTTTATGCTCAGTTGTGTGCCACTGTGTTCAGTGTTTCTGCAAATCTAGAAATTAGGGGCTTTCAGGTTGCATACCAAATAGTGAAGAAACAATCAAAAACCATTTTATATACATATATTTTATCATACAGGAACTTAATGGGACATAAAAGTAGCACAAGGGCTTTTTCAAAGCACTGTCTTGCTATGTAGACCAGAATAGGTTACTCTTGGCTTTATCCTGTCTGGTCTGGAAAACCTTCAAGGATAAAGACTACACAGCTTCTCAGGGTAACTTGGTTCATGCTTGACCATCCTCACAGTGAAAAATATTTTTCTTCCCTTCCATTTGAAGCAGTTACAGTTTCAGTTTATGTCAATTGCCACTTATCTTCCTGCCATGCGCTGCTATAAAGGAGCTGGCTCCGACTTCTTGATAATAACCTTGTAGGTACTGGGTGACCTCTTGCCCTTGTCTTCTCCAGTCTGAACAATCCCCCTTCCCTCAGCACCCTCTCCTCACAGGGTTTGTGCCCCAGCTGCCTGGCCAGCTTTGTGACCTCCCACTGAATTTGCTCCAGTTCCTCGAAGTCTTTCTGTCACTGCCCAACACTGGGCAATCACTTCCCTCAGTCCACTGTGTGTGTTTGTGGTCATACAGGCCAAGATGCAGTCGGCCTCCTTTGCTGCAAGGGCACACTGCTGCCTCCCTATAATCCTCCTAATGTGTTTACCAAAATGTTTGTTTTTATAAGTTAATAAACTTCGTTAGACCAAGTGATGCGTTTGGAAGAAATGAACAAACTTTTAGGAGCACAAGCCGTCCCCTGGAAAAGAAGCAGCAGCAAAATTCAAACAGATACAAATTAGAATAAATGGTTGCTCTGAAATGAATATCATTATGTAAATCAGCGAGGTAATCTGAAAGGAAGAAGTAAAAATGGGAGGTGGAACCTAACAAGGTGATCAGGTCATTAGCGCTTTGGGATACAGAGATAGACTGGTAATTATGCCTCTGACATGCTGAGGGAGTGAAAGGAAGTCAGACATAAGGAAATACTATAGAATCAACATCTTTACAACATTTTTTATTTCTATTACCCAGGAAAGTTACGAATTTTAGATCTTAGTCTCTTCTTCCAAGGTAATGTACATGAATTCCTTAAAAATCAAGACTGAGAGGAAAGAGGTGTTTTTTTTTCTGGTGAAAAATATTTTCCTGTTTGTAAATGGGTTTAATCAGTTGTCAGTGGGAATTTATTCTGATAAGCTGTAATTTCTTTGACATATTTTACATGTTTCTATCAGTTGTTATTGAAATTTGGGACATTGCAAGAAGTATGGTGAAGAATCTGTGACTTTTGATGATGCTGTTGTAGGGAAAATTTCTCTTACTGTGTCAAGTTTTGCAGTTTAGGACTGGGAAAATTTGGAAGGCATCATCTGCCTTCAGTTATAAGGTTTTATTTTTAAATGATTTTCTGAGTTGTTTTCAACAGGTATCACACAGGACAAGGAAGAGTATAACCTCACTGAGACTCTTTTTTTGTGGTAAGAAAGGAGATGACACTTGATGGCCTGATCGAAGAAGGGATCTGTTCTCAAAGAAGCATCCCCTTTGGGTATAAATTCTCGTTAGCTGGATTCAATCATCTGAGCAAATTTAGTGATGTCTTGTGGCTAGACCTTTTGCTTTATTTTGAATAATTTATTTTGAAGAATGCCATGTTTTGAAGAGGTACATGTGTACGTGTTGCTGATTTTAGGTTGATCATGGGATCTGTAAAGTTTAAATTGGTGTAGAAATTTTCTGGAAGTTGTGGGTTCACTTAGGCTGCAGAGGAGTTAATTTCTTTGTTGTTGAATATGCAAAAAATCATCTGGCTCTGAAGAAAAGGATGTTTTCTGTCTTCTCTAGCTTCTCTTTCATTTCCAGGTTGCAATAGGATTATCTTTTTTCTGTATTTCACCTTTTTGCTACTGACCTAGCTCGTTCATATGCAATACTATTGTGACAGACCTTCTCATCATCTTTCTGATTAATTTTTCATTCCATTTTGCCTACTGTACTTCACATGATACGAATTTCCCTTATCCCAAATTATTTGTAGTTTCACCAATCTGTGCCTACAATAAATGTAATGTTTACACTTATAATACTCACTATGCATCTTGAGTTCTGCTTAGCTGCTCAAAGCTATAAAGCACTGAGGAATTTTCAGCATCTGAGATGTCATTTCTCTAAAGACATTGCAAACCAGGTTGTGGTTCTAGGCTTTCAAATGAGCTGTGTGTAAATGAAATGTGGTGCAAATATAGATGGTGAAAACGCATGTACATAAAATACGGTAGGAGTAACTATGCTGTTTACAATTATCAAGAATCTTTTCCTTAGGATCATGGTCCAGTGAAGTTCCAGTGGATGCAGTTGTTGTATTTCTGGTGATTCAGTAAATAGTCTTCTTGTTTCTGAATGCAGTGACTGTGAATGATTTCATAACTGTGAATGTGTGTTTCCAGAGCCTATACGGCATTTCTTTTCCTGATTGTTGGGCAAATATGAAATGGAAAGCAGTGATGATTGGTTGAAAATTTAGTTACGGCTGAGGATGCTTGCCTGTAAGAGTCTTGTTATTCCACTGATTCACTGAACTGAATTTCACTGTGACAGAATCCTCTGGGGTTAAATTTGGGAGGGAATTAAACTATGAAATTGGAGGAGGCAGAAGTTCTATTGACAGGACTGGTCACAAGCCTGGAATCAAATGAAATACTCCCCTCAGGCAAAAACCATGCGCTCCCTGCTGAAAGATCATGTCTCTTGATGCTACTCTTACAAAATAAATGTTATTTACACTGGGTAAACCTCAGCTGCTTCCTGCCTCATGCTTAGTCTTTCCTTTATTCTAGAAGATGACTCTTTCTCTGCCTCTGCTTCTACTTTCTCTGAATGAGTTGCTCCACACAAGTGAGTTGGAAGTGTTTTCAGAAACTCAGAATAGACTAACAGGAATAAACTAATTTAAACAGACTCAGTGAGCCTCTTATATGAAGCAGCAAGTTCTGCTTGAGAAAGCCCAAAAGAAAGAAGTAACTAGATTTCATGTCTGTGTCATCAGTCATTGATATTCCTGATGATATATATGATTTCCTGTTATATACTTCAAAAACCATTGCTACATCGAAACTTTTTTTGCCTTGAGGTCACTGGGAGCAGTAGTCCTGTTGCCTGCAGATGAGGTATGTACTTTCCTAGTCTCAGGTAGTTGTCCTTTTTGCAGTCCTGTGTCAGCCGTGGGTGCTCTCCCTTCACAGTGCTGTGGTCTGTCTCCTCTCCAGGCATCTGGGTGCTGCCTGTGCTTGGCCGAATAGGGAAAATCAATTTGTATTAACACTGAGGTTGTACTTGATTTTTTTATTATAAGTATCGGTAATTTTTGCAACACTTCAAAGAAGAAGGGCGGAACTGTAGAAACAAAAGGTGAATCTTGCTAATTTTCCAAATATCGGCCTCAACTGATGGCAGGGTTTCCTGGAGATGGACTGCTCTACTCTTTCACCACTCCCCATGCACCGGAGAGCAGAGCTTTTCTGTGCTTTGGAGCTATGCAGTGTTTTTGCCTTGCAAAGAATGTGTAGCTACTGGTGGAGTCATGTGGTGGATGGGCTCCGGCTCTCGCTCTTAACGTAGCAGCTGCCATGTAGAAAATCGCATTCCACATCAAGGATTATGTGGAGTAGTCAAATCCCATTGTGACAGCTTTCCACTGTAATTCTGAGCCAAGAAGACACAAGTCCTAAACAAAGAATTTTAATATCTTCATTCATTACTTCAATAAAAAAGCCCAAATTGCTTCAATATTTTTTTACAAGCCAAATGATGTGGTTTAGAACTAGCAGCATTTGATTAATAAAATCAAAGATTTTAAACTTTTTTTTAAATTTCATTTTTAACACAACTGGTATTTTTTCATACATTTTATGCAAACCTTAAGTATGTTTTAGCTTACTACAAAATGAGAAGAAATGTGTTACATTAAAGTACATGTAATTTGCTTGTGCATTGGGAGGTACCAGTTATTTTATAGCAATTTTGAGTTATTTTTCTGTCAGTTTGTATTCCTTTTCAATGCAACATACTAAAACCCTCACTTAGAACAACTCCCTTAGGGCTCACTCCTGGATGTCAGTAGTGGGAGCAAGAGGTGCTGTGCACAATGAGAATAGGTCATAAAAATGTAAATGTTCAATCACTTACGTGGATTATTCTCTATTTCTTTGAAATCCTGGACATGTAATTAGGTGAGGTTTTTTCATACTAGTATTAGGACACAGGTATGGACTTACTTTTCTTCTTGTAGGTTTTGGAATTTTTGGTTTTGTTTTGTGTTTTTCTTTTACTGTATCCCAGTCCACCAGTCACAATGCTACCTGGCTTTGATCAGAAGCTTACTGAGCACACAGATATTTATTTGCACTGCATATTATCAAAATCTAGGGATTGCAGCTAGATATATCTAGCTGCAAATGTAATATTAACATTTTGTTACTGCTGATGTATTAACATAATTGCTTGGGCTAGGAAAGTGCAAATTAATTAGCCAGCAAATCATTTGTGGGTATCATTTTGATCTTGGCCACACTGTAATGCATAAGCTGTTCAGATATGCAATTTTGCTTTGTTTTATCCTTATGTCTAACTGTACCACAAATACAGTCCTTGCAGACTATCACCGACAGTGGCATTTCTGCTCTTGGGTCTCTGTTAAAAAAGTTTAGGGGCAGTAAATTAGATAGAATACTATATCCATTAAAAAAGGATGTGACCTGAGACTTCCATGGTTTGCCAGTATTCTTCATTCTAGGGTATTTTAAATTATCAGTCTGAATTACAGGCTGAGTGACCCAGAGCCAGTTGCTGAGCTTATTTAATAGGGAATATTTTTTTTTTTTTAAAACACAATGAAAAAAAGTTGGGTAGACCAAATCTAGTAAAAGATATGAAATCTGTAAGTCT
>VYZQ01063894.1:3122-18519 GCA_013400655.1 Mystacornis crossleyi | reverse complement strand
CCTCCTTCCCTCCTTCCTTTGCCAATCTATAACTCTAGTTCGAAGCACTGCAAGTTCTCCTGCGAGGAGTAAAAGTCTGAAAGTTCATATTCCATAGAGGAAACTTCGAGCTTCCTCAGTGATTAGGGAGAAAGTGAGAAGGAAAATGAACGTTGTCTCTGTTGTGAGGAGCCTGAGCAGGCAGGGATCCCTGTGGTGGTGTCCTGACTGCAGATGGCAGCATGGCACTTCCCGCCTCGCCGCGGGACCTCGAGCAGCGCACAAGGCTCGGAGGGCGGTGGGACCGTCCTCTCCAGCCTGGCCTGCTCGAGGATCCAAGCAATCCAGGCCAGGTGGGAAGCAATAAAGCTTTACAGGAGCTCATCAGTGGTTCTTAATATTAATGGAGTCTGGAACTGCAGCCTTCGTTTGGGCGTAGCTTTGCTTCAAGGTCTGTCAGAAGCAGGCGAGGATTTTCCTCTGAGAGTTTCAGTGCCATTTTCAGACTGGAAGGAGCATTAAATCTGGTGGAATGACACAGCTGACAGGCAAAGTTAGGGAAAAATTAGAAGCATCAGCATAATTGATCTCACTTATTTGCTGCTCTGCCTGATAAGCCAGGTATTAGCTTCATAGAAATGCAGTACAACAAAGGAAATGCCTAGAGAATCCTCAGCTTAAAATTAAAAATAAATGGGGAGCTAAAGTACCCCTTGTTCTTCAAGACCCTACAGAAAAGCTTTAAGTCACTGGAAATAGAATCTAGTGTTTATCCTTATTCTGAAGAGTTTAATAAAACTTTTCTGTTTTTCTGTTTACTTCTCTTTCTTGTTAAGTATCACAAAGTTTTCAGTGGGGATAGTTTTCTAGTTAAGCTTTAGTTGGACAAGAAATTAATCATTAAAATAGCACATACTTCAGTGTTTATTTTATTACTGATAATATATTTTAACTTGATAATAGATTTAACTTGATATATTCATTGGGAACAAATACTCAGCATGACTAAGTCTGTTAGATTTCATCTTCCAGCTGACTTTTTTTTGGGGGGGGGAGCTTTGTTTGATTACAACTGTAATGACAACATGCATTAAAAAAAAAAAAAAAAAACAAAAACACAATTTCTCATTCAGAGCAGTCATCATATATTTGAAAATTTCAGGCTATGTTGTTTATTTTATTATATTTTGTTCCCTTTACCAACACAGATTTGTATGGTAATCTATATCACTAAGTATAGCATTTTTTATTCAATGTCTTTCCATGTTTTAAATTACATATTAGAAAAGCCTCTTGCCAGTTTGTTCATCTGTTTGAACTCCCATAACTGAGGAGAGGGCAATGCTGTTTTCAGCATTTCTGTAGGCCTGATCTAAGTGATTTTTTTCAATGGAGTTCTGGTACAGTTCCTGTGAGTCAAAAAGGTTCTGCCATTGTCTGCTGAAACACTTTGTCGTGCAGTAATGCTGCTAACAAAGAGAGCAAGCTCATGACTCTCAAAGTCCCTTCTATGGCAGAAAAAACCTAGAAAGTGGAATGGAAAGCAATTCTCTCCTGCACAAGTTGGTTGGGGAAAAGGAGCAATTCCTTTTATCTGTGCCTTAAAGGTCTGTGACAGGGGGTTCCTATCTGGAAAAAGCAGAATAGAACTGTGGGGTTTTTTTAATGCTCACTAGCTGATATTAGCTTATCTTCATAGAGCTGCACCTAACATTGTTGGGATGATATGCTGAATAGATAAGAAAAGAGATTACTGTTACCATTTGTACTGATTTTGTTAAAGTTACAGCTATCCTTATTTCAGGGATATTTTTCTGCATGAAAGTGATCTCACTGTGTGGAGGAAGGGTAACTAATCACCACAATGGCCCTTTACACTAATCTGGAAGGAGCATTTACCTTCAAACATATGAATTCACATTAAAAAAAAAAATAAATATAAGTAATTTCATTAATGCAGTCTTTATATAAATTGGGCCATTAGAATGAGGGAATCCTTTGTGTTGTGTCGGACTTTGAAATGAAAATTGTATTTCATAATAAGTAAAAACGAGTAAAGAATTTCTTAAAGCTCAGTGGATCTTTTAAAAGTCAATCTCACTCCTACCCTGGCTCTGTGTGTTGTAATTTGGATAATTTTATCTCCTGTGGGGCTTTGGAAGGTGTCTCAGGACAGGCTGCTTGTTAGCCTGTAAAAAGAAGAAACAAATATAAATACAAATAATCCTGAGGCACGGTGCTCCTGCTATTGTGCTGTCCCACCTCTCTTCAGCCTCAGAGAGCAACAGATTTTTGTGGTGCAGGATGAGTTTGTGTCAGGCACTCTCTGAATTTGCAGAAATCTGTAGGACAAGCTGGAGAACTGAAAGGCAGCTCAGTTAAAGGGAGACGTGCTAGTTTGAGAAGTGAAAATAAGATGCCTGATGGGAGGGGAAAATACCATCATTTATCACTTTTACCATAGTGCAGCTCTTTTACAAGGCAAAAGTTCTCTGAAGGAGCCTGAGGAAGATTCTGTTCACTGTGAAGTGTCCCTTCAGTTTGTAATAGGGACTGGTATCATTACAGGCTGCACAGCTCAACTATTGTTAGTTTTGTCCATGCAAGACTTTCTACTCAGATACTTGAAATAATATTGTGTTACAGCTAAAAATACATGTTTTCTTTGGAAGCTCTAAATTTTGTGTCTGTCTGAATGGTATTGATTCAGGTCTTTAAAGAAAGGAAATTATGCCTTTGCTTTACTGCTAAATTTGTCTAAGTGATCCATAAAATGACAGAAAGTCATTATAGCAGTTGTACTCAAAAAGCATGCAAGCAAAGATGGAAAGGTTTTTCTGCTAAAAAACCCAAAATATCTCTTTAGTGGTCATGTGGGCAAATAAATACAGCAGTGCAACAGCTGAAATTTTTATGGGGAAGCAATTGGAGACTCCTGAAGCAGCTGAGCACACTTTGAATCATAAACTACAGGAAACTGAAGAGGGAAAGTATGGTCTTAATGTAGTGTCCCCTAAGAGAGAGGTCAAATTTTGCTCTATTTGTCTGTGAGAAAAGGCAAGGGGCAGAGGTACTGATATTATTCTGAAGTTACCCAGGAGGAGTGAATCAATACCAGTGACAATAGACCTTCAGAGTAGCACGCTTTTTGGGGGGATGTAGAAGAGATAATTCATTTAAAGGAGATTTACCAAGGGATAAACTGTGAAGGGGCTTATTCATAATAAGGTTTTTCAAACTGGGATATCTGGAGTACTCTAAAATCAAACTGACTTTCCTTGTCATCAGATTTCCATTGTTTTGGCAGTCGTGGGCCTCACAGAAATTTCCTTTGGTGCAGAAACATACAGCATCTTTAAAGTTTATTTGTCTGCAAGCTTTGTAAAAGCTCAGTTATTTTTGACATTCACCTCAGTGGGAGCAAACTGAGTGAAGTGCTCCATACTGACACAAATCTTCTAATTCTCTTTGCATTTGCATGGCAGCGATGAAAAGGAGGGAGAGGAGTTTTCTTCAGTCTCATTTTCATGTAACACAATTTCAAAATCTGAAATCTTTGCTCATGTTCTTTAAAACAACATTCAGGCATTTCAAATGCCTGTCTAGGTATCAGCCTGTCTAGTCAAAACATGCATAATTATAGAGCACAGTGTTATCTTTGTGGCAGCTTGATTCAAAGAAGGTGATGCTGCAAAGATTCATCAGAACTTGCCATACATTCTCCTTCTTCTCGTCCCTTTCTTTTACTAAATCCCATTTCAGATGTGCCTTTCCTTTGAAAACAGTAGTAAGAATAGGGGAAATCTTTGCAAATTTACACCTGATCGCTCAGGAAGGGTCCGATGATCTTTTGGGTTGTCATCTTTAACTTCAGAACAAGTTTTTTCTGATGGTGAGCGCCCATCGAAGCCGCCCCTCTCCCACTGGAGGAGCTGCGAGCTGCAATGGTGCCCTGCATCTGTGATTCTCTGCTTTTTTGGGGGGTTCTGCCTCCCTCCAAGCGGACTCCACTCTGTCAGTGAATCCAGCGGCACTGCCAGGACACTGTGCCATGGTTGGGAAGCTGCTGAGGGAGGGAGCAGGCATGGAGGTGGATTTTTGTCACGTTCGCTGAGGCAAATCTTCGTTAGCGGAGTTTGGCTGGTGGGATTCTGTCATCTGTGAACTCATCCACATTTATGAATAGAAATTTCAGATGCCACAGGGGTCTGTGCTGAACTGGTTTGTTGGGAGCTGATGGAGGTAGACATTACGCTCCTTATGGAAATCTGAATGGGAAGTACACCTCATTTTAAATACATTGCATTTTGGGGCCCCACTGTCTCGGTTCTGTGATTCTATCACTGCCTGCTTAGACCTCCTTACAGTTATGGGATATTTGGTTTTCTGATTTAAAATGTGGTGAAATGTCATTATAGCTTCCCACTCGCTATGAGAACAGTGTGCTCAGGATGTGAATTGAAGGAATATTGCGCTGTTCCTGAAAATAATAGCTCTGAAACTCACCTGTTCCGTGAATCTTTAGCTGCAGGATTTTTTGTTTTGTGTAATAACAGTGAGTTTAATTTAGAATCCTGTGATCATCATTAGGCAGGGCTGATGCTTCTGAGGTGTAAAATAGACATAGTACTGGTGTTTTGCATTGACGGATACAGAGTAAATTACACCCAAAGAACATTTTCTCCTAAATTTTAGCTAAATAGCTGTTGGTATAAGCCCTTCCTAAACCCCATTTCAAAATTGCTTACTATGATTCTAAGTATTCTCGTTACTTCACCTTAATTTTCTGACTGGTAATTTTGCTTGTGATCTGCTGCCGTGTACATACATTAAAAAAAAAAAAATGTGTATGGAGAATAGATTTCTAGCTGATATATGAGTCAAAGTGTGCTAGTCAGAAGTTAGCAAGCAGTTATTTAAATGTGCATCACTACTGAAGTAAAGATGATCAAGAAAATGCTTTTCCTCTGTGCAACATTCGAAGAAACTCTTCAGTGTGTTCTTTTACTATCTTTCACTAGAAAAGCGTGGGGAAGGTATCT
Organism: Mystacornis crossleyi; assembly: GCA_013400655.1. Taxonomy (NCBI): domain Eukaryota; kingdom Metazoa; phylum Chordata; class Aves; order Passeriformes; family Timaliidae; genus Mystacornis; species Mystacornis crossleyi. Next base: position 13,498 of record VYZQ01063894.1, on the reverse strand, counting down.
GGAAACTGCCCCCTTTGCCTCATAGTAGAAGGCAAAAACAGAGCATGAGGAGGAGTAAGAAAGAAATTTATGTTTTGTGTGAGGAAATAATGAAAGATTTTGAATACGACAAAAACAAACAAACAAAAAAAAAACACACAAAAAAACCCAACCAAACAAAACCAAACAAACAAACAAAAGCCCCCAACTAATCCCAAGCAAACAAATACACTTTTTCCCCAGTAAGAGCTCCTTGACTGAGTTTATACTGAAGTTGGTAAATGAGGTTCCAACATTAATAACTGCGTGATTTTGTCAAGCCAGAGTGGCACACAACTCCCTCTCCAACAGCTACTTGCCTTCAGGTGGAAGCAATGTAATTTTTCAAACAGAACGCATTTCACATCATTTTTTTTTTTCAGTGGGATAACTGAAAAGTTTGCTCTTTCCTCCTTGTGACCCAACTGTGTTATTTCAAATGTCTTACTTAGCTATAAACTATTGCTAACAATGAAGTCTGACTTAACTGTGGTTTAATTTTCACACTTGATTATTTTCCTGTTTTCTCCCAGAAGGTATTGCACTCAATAATCTGCAGTTGATAGCAATTTCCTGACCAGTGAGTGACTGGTGTCTTGGTGACTGTGGTATTGATAGTGCTTTCTTTTCTGTGAAATAATTGATCAGAACGGCTTAATTTCTGTGAATCTTTAGGACTAACCCTGTTCATGATAAATGTAGATTAAAGATGTNGTCTTGGTGACTGTGGTATTGATAGTGCTTTCTTTTCTGTGAAATAATTGATCAGAATGGCTTAATTTCTGTGAATCTTTAGGACTAACCCTGTTCATGATAAATGTAGATTAAAGATGTAAAATAATTCTTCAAATAAAAAAAATACTTCATGGTTTTAGGAACGATGCTCTTGCATGAAGTCCACGAAAACCCTGTAGAACCTGTTCTAGGTAGTGCAGCAGCCTTCTGACAGCTCTAACCTTGCAACAGCACTTTGGGTTTGAGTGGATAAAGCAAGAAAAAGAGTAAAAAACTTAGAATAATATCCATAGAAGCTATTTCTGTGGCTCCTTTTGTTGCAGCACTTGTGCTGTGTGTGCAGAGATCTTTGCCTGTGCTGGGAGCACTCACACCCCAGAAAGGGTTGGTTATTTAGCACTCAGAACATCTCAGACCACACAGTGCTTGACATGGTAGAGATTTGGTAGAAATTTGGAAGCAAACGTGACAATTTATGGTGAAAATGCCTCAGGAAAGGGCTTTTCTCATGCTGTTTCTCTGTTTGCCAGCTCTGAACGCCATCGCAGCTGATGTTATGTACTGAAGTCGTACGTGTACTCAATGATGTTAAGCCAGCAAATATGAAAACAAGGAAATAGCACGAGAAAGCCCTTTGTCCTGTCTCTGGTTGCCGAAGAAATTTATCGTCTCATCTCCAGAGGGGTTTGGAAGTGACGATGAACTGTTCAAGCTGCCCTACTGAAAGGTATCAAGGGCAAGAATTTTTTAAAAGGAAAAGACAAAGAAATTTTAGTACGTTGTGCTATAGTGTTCTATAATGTAGTTTTGCTAAGAAAAAAAGTAATGTGACCCATCCTTCTTCACAGTTGGTGATTATGGTAAATTTATTTTGCTTGTAATCATCTTCTTGTCCCAGATTTTTTTTTCCTTATTTATTTTAGTTGAAACAATTAAGAATTTTGTTTCTATGAATATATTAAAAGGGAGCAATAAATTTTATTCATATGTTAAAAAGAGAATGTAAAGTTCTTTATACTCCCTGCATTTAAAAGAAAAACAAATGAGTTGTTGTCACTTATAGCACCATTATACATGTTAAGAATTAAGTGTTATTTATATCTATTCCATAATATTTTTAATGATGGTATTGCTGCTATGGATCATAAATAGAATTGATCAAGTCACTGCTTTCTCATTTTCTAGGCACAATAGTAGTAGTGAAAAACTAGAACTTCCTGCTTTCTTATCCACATTTTGTAATAAATGGTCACCTTTTAAATAACTGGAAAGCATTCACGTAACTTTTAAAAAAGAAACCTTAATTTGCATTTTGCTTGCTGAAGTCTAGATAATGTCTGTTTAACAGGTGCCAAACATTTAACCTTTTGAAGTATTTTTATTAAAAAAAAAGTCATAAATCCAGTGGCTTGATTTTCATTTTCATTTTATTTCATTGTAATAAAATAGGAAATAGTATACATAATTTTTTTCACTGTTAGCCAGCACATGGAGGGGAAAAATGGCCTACTGTTTTGTTTTGTTTTGTTTTTGGTTTTGTTTTTTTTTTTCCCTCCAATTATTCTTCTATAAAACTTTTTTTTTCCAGTTGTTTGGCTTTTTTGTTTGTAGTTTCTTTTTTTTTTTTTTCCCCCGAATTAAAGTTTTTATATTATCATTTGTTATTTAGCATGGCTCATTTACAAAATAAAACTTGAGAATCATAGCTTTGTTTGAAGGTTGATTGCAAGTTCTTGTATATTGCCTCACATTTTAGGGAGTAATGCTTAATATGTATCATCTATAATATTAGAATTCATATGCAATGCAAAATCTCTTAGGAAGCAAAGGAGTATAAAGAACCCTGTTTTCTGCACTTATATGAAGACATGTAATATTAGTTTGCTAGAATAAAATGAAGTACAGACACTGCTTTTAACTGGGATGTATACAGTATATAGGATTTTCTTTTAAAGAAAGAAGTTATTAACGATTCATGAATTAGACTACAACATGGAATCCTTACACATTACTGTATGTTTGATGTAAAAATATTTATAGGCTTGTACTTAATAATCACGTTGCCTCAGTTCTTGGACTGCAGAATGTCTACCATGACTGTTGCCTATAGTTTGCTCCACATTTGCTATCTGGCTCTTTAAAAAAAAAAAAAAAAAAAATGGGTATTTGGCTATTTGATCTGTAAAATAAATTCTATTAATAATGAAGTACGTATTGTAATTTAGCATATTGTATCGCATAATTATAGCTATGACTGTTACAGAAAATCTTTCATTTCCGACGACGGAACCATTTTCTTGGGAAGAAGTTCATGTATCTGTGAGACAGTTTTGCCGTTCCTATTTATTGCAGCCTTGCAGCATTTATGTTTCAAACTAAAAACCCCCGACACTTCCAGTGGTGAGGCATGCAGTGACATTTATCGGCTCAGTGCCACAATTCAGCCAGTTTAGAGTTCACTCCCAACACCGTGAGGGATTTATCCCACAAGTGCTGTTTAGTGTCCCAAACCTGCTCCTGCCTGTAGCTGCTGCAGTTGTTTGTGGAGCTCAGTGGGTGATGGGAGGATTCAGTGACGTTCAAGAGTGACAGCCCTTGGGCCTCGTTCAGAGTGGGCTGTCAGGCAGACAGGATGATTTCACAGACTCTGAGTTTCTGTTTTTGTTCTGAGTCTCTCTCCCTACAAGAATTAGGTTGAATTTCCTTTTTGAGAAAACCCCTTTACATAAATTTAATGTTTTATTCAGAGAAGCACCAAATAATTTCAATGCTTACATTGAAACTTTTTTTTTTTTTTTTTAATCAAGAGATACTGAGAGGAGATAATGTAATTTAGTCATCTCAAGTGAACATGTAGTTGCTCTCAGTTTTTTCTCTGGTGTTGACAAGGCATAGACTGTAGCAGGTTATTTTGATTTTAGGACTGCATACCCTCTAGAAGTGCCTACTTTCTTACACTGAGTATGAAGAGAACCTTTGATAAGTACCTTTCTCGTGCCAGATGTGCCAATTATGTGCTTTCTGAGAAAAATAGACCTCATTCTGCGTTCCTTTGCTTTTAACTTAGCTGAAGCTCTAACTTTTCCCTAGTATTACACAGGTCCTATCATCCTAGTCTACCAATAAGTAATTATGAAAGAATCTAGGATGGTTTTAAAATTTGTTAAAGCTACAAGAATAAAATTAAAGGTACATCACATGGTTTAACTGTTGGTCCAAATCAGTAATCTCTCTCCTCTAGTTCTCTCATGAGTCAGCCCAGCCAAATATGATAATCTTCCAAATGCACTAAGGGAAAGCCAGCAATCTCTTAAGTGGCTCAGTTTCATGTGTTTTCTCTGTTTCAGTTTTTGTTGTCTTGCATCCAAGTATCACTTTTTAAAAAGTTTTTTTTCATAGACTGGTATAAAACTTGTTCAGCACTCATTTCCTCTTGATGGTTGAATGGGTTCATGAAAATCTCATGAAAGCCTGATGTTTGTTGACCAAATATGTGTGTGTGCTGAATATCAATTTCTACACTTTCCTGTGATGAAGGCCAGTCAAAAAAAAAAAAGTTTTAAATAGTATTAATATCAATCATATGCGTAATCAGTGATATGAGTCAAGGCTAGGCACATGTATTTTAGAACCAACTCTGTTTCTCAAATGTTTTCATCTATGGAAATATTTTTTTTTTTTTTGACTATTTCAAAGTCAGAGTACCTTATGAGCAAAAATCACTGAGTAGACCAAACGTGACTTTGGAACTTGACAACTCATTATATTTTCTTTGGAATATCAATATATTTCTCATAGCTCAGACCACAATTATTACAGTCACCTCAGTATAAACTCCTCAAGAAATTCCCCTTTTTCCCTGGCGCTCATTGCCTCGCCCCCAGAGCAGCCAGGCTGTGGCTGTGGGGAAAGCCCTCGAGCCTGCTTTGGGTCAGTTCCAGTGTGGCTGAGCAAAAAGGAAACTCCTCTGTTTGTTGCCAGAAATGGGTTTGATTTAACCGGTCCAGTTTTAGGTTTAAGTGATCCCATGGCTGCTGGCAGCCCTCCAGCACAGCAGCCAGGGCTGGCTCTCACATGTGCTGGTTGCACCCAGTGCCGTGGTGCCAAGGCCTGGAATTATTAGGGATTTGTGTGTCTACCAAAGCTCCCTCCCACCTGACCTCAAACACCCCTAAGAGCGAGTGAGGCACTCCAGGAACTTTGGGGGATTTAAGTCCTTCTGAGTTTAATTGAGTGAGGGACTTCTGAAGGGCCGTAGGGGGCTGTCAGGAACAAAGCTGGTTTGTCATGTAAATAGAATTGTATTTTTAACATAAACTGTAATGCTGCAGGGTTTTTTTTGTTATACTTTTCCAGTGATTTCCCATTTTACCATAAAACATATATTTATGGTGTATCCTGGTCTTACGTATTATTTGTAAAATCTTTTTAACAAATAATTTGAATATATATTTTTGCTTTCATATTGAATTACTGAGCACTGTTCCTTTTATGTCTTATTTATCTATTTCTAAAATAAATTTTGTTTGACGATTATCTTTGTATATCTTCTGGAGAAGCACTGTTTTTAAATACACCTCTGCTCTGTTTGCTTAATGCATGCACACCATCAAGCCTCTACAGAGACTGGTATTTTTCACAGTTTGGGTGCTATGATTATTAAATAATTTACCACATGTAAGCTTCACAAGAAGAAATAGAAAGAACTATGCTTCTTTCAAAACCTCATACTCTTTGGCGCGGTACATTTCTTTTGTCTACGATTTTTTCAAAGAAACCTAAGCAGGAATCCCAAGAGTAACACGTTTTCCAGTGGTGTTTCCATGCACAGTGAGTGTTTATCTCTGTCTGTATTTTGTTTGCATGTGCATATGAGGGGCATGAGGGTGTACACACGCATTTATCACACGTTCCATTAGCAGAGGTTATTGGCAGTAAATATTGCACAGACTGGAACTGCAGATATGTGCCCATCCCAATATCTCTTGCTGTGAAAGATAGGCAGGCTCTAAGGATTTCAGTGTGCCACATTATTAGATTTTTGGAAGATTTGTCTTCCCTTCTGAGAATGTAGTGGGTTCTCAATATGTGAGAAAATGACTCTTGGTTATTTGGAGGTTAGGGTACAAATATGAAAAGTGCAGTTTTGAGTTTTAGTGCTATGATTCTTTCACTGGGTTATTTTACTCATTCCAATACTGTCTATCAGTATTCTAAAATACAATTTTTTCTACTAAATAGACTCATATTCTTAAATTTTGCCACTGAAAATGTAGGGAAAATGACATTTTTGTATCTTCTCCCAATTGTGATCTTCTGCTTGTTTCATAAATAGACACATGTAAATCAAATTCAGTTACTTATATGCATAGAGATGGATATTAAGTGTGATATTAGGAATTTTTCAGGGTCACTATTGACTTTTTGCACTCTTTTAAATAGGTTTTATTCATTTGTGTTTTCATTTCCAAAGAAGGTGTGCATTCAAGCTGAAATCACTTATTTCCAATAACAGCTGAACGATGACATCAGCGGTATGAGGTTTGATTTCCCATCGCTGAATTCCAGCTGAGAATTATGAGTTGAATTTGGGTCTGTTGTTCTTGACATCGTTTCCATCCTTTCCTAAGAGAAGAGTTCCATGGCTGTTGGATGGATGAAGGTCCCTCTGCTCCTGGTCTCTGTTTCCTTCTGGGCTGTGATCTGAAAGTCTCCAATCATGGGTTTTCGCACACAAAAATACTTTTCCTAGGTCTGGATCTAAACCACCATGTGCTGATGGTTTTTCTCTCGCTCTCCTCCATGAAAAAGAAACCAACAGGGGACAAATTCTGGTCTTTTCCAGACACTTGGGCACGTGCGTTTCAGACAAGGAAATGAACTTCAAACGGGTGACAGGAATTTGCAAAGTCCTTTCCTTTGAATGTTTAGGGTATTTGAGTGATTGGAAATTACTCAAAATTCTGTGATTGTCTGACAGCCAAACTTGCCAGTGTCTGTACGGACAAAGCCATGACCCCATACACGATTTAGGCTGAGTTAGGATGGAAAGGGATGAGGGAAAAGGAAGATCTTTGCAGTCTATAATTATTATTGTGGTGAGAAACTGAATCAAAATCCTAAGTGCCACATCAGAGATCTTTGCAGATGCAGTTTTGAGTCACATTGGACAATTTTCTTAGGTTTTTTTTAGTGTTGATTTATTATGGATAACAGCAGCAAAATTCTGCTGCTAACTTTGAGTATGTGAACACGTGAACGTGTGTTCATATCTGGGTTGAAAAGTGATTCAGATCAAGTTTATTGGGATTGAAAGGTAAGGTGTCTTTATTGTATTGTTGACTGATTTTAGTAGATTGCTAGAAATTGTGTTTCCTTCCCTTTGAAAACAAATGTGTTTGGAGCTGGAAGTGAAGAAGAAAAGTAACTCAGACTTGGAAAAAAATATATGGTACAGTTTTCTTTGCTATGTAACTGGAAGAAACTGTTTTAATTCCTAAAGATGATACAAAAATATTTTTGGGGTTTTTTTTAAACTTACCTGAGGTAAAATTACAGTTTTTGTATAACAGTAAACTGCCTTCTACCTTTTTCGCATTTTATTTATTGAAATACATTAAAATAAATTTAAAGCAAGTGCTTTTGCTTGCCAGTACCCAGTTATTATAACTACCTAAACACATAGGTACTGATATTTTGAATTGTACACTATGAAAGCCTAAGTATTTTCTACCTTCTGTCTTCTATTTTCCTAAGTCTCTGTTTTTAGAGGTGTTTATCATGAAACTATCCGTAGCCAACACACCAAGGAATCAAACTGAAGGTGGAAAAGGGCTTTTCTGTTTAAATAAGTCTATTTGTAAACAAAATTTCAAGAGGGGAGGAAAACATTGGATTATGTTCTGAAGCTTAGCAGAAGGGAAGCAACAACTTCTCCAGCCTGCTGAGATTTTGATTGCTATTGATTTTGAAGTTAGAAGCCCAAACAACAGCAATTTATCCGAGAAGTGTTTCTCCCAACTCGTGTCAAACGCAGGGCTGGGTGAGAGCCCCAGCTAAGAGCTGCTGCCCCTTGTGAAGGTGTGTGAGGTGCTGTTATTGGCAGCAGTGATCAGCATTGTTGTATTCGCTGCTCACAGGCCGTGCTGAGTCACCTTGATCTGTTGGATTTGCTAGACCTGAGTGGGAGCAAAGGATTTACCAAAAATCCTGCAAGAAAATCTTGGTTTTTCCTCCTTCAAATAGCAGTGAGCTACACTGTCTAAATACAGATATCTACCACTTTTGCAAAGTGTCTCATAAGACATACTGAATACTTGCCTTTTAAATTCTTATTCTATACATTGCAGAAGCTTATACATCGATAGTTAGATAGATATACAAAAAAATAAGGTAGTTTTCTAAAATTTTTCTTGTTTTCATTATAAGACAGTGTTCAAAAACATTTCCTGCTTTTTAGAAACATGAGGCTGAATGGATTTTTCAACAGCCTGAAGTAGTTTTGTAATCTAGCAAAATGACATTGTGACTAATTTAAAAAACATGGATAAACAGATTGGTGCTTACTTACACATGGGGCAATCATCAGACCTCCTAATTTTGTGAACAAGAGGCTGGAGGATTTGATCAATGCATTTTAAGAAACTTGCATGGCCAAAGCTGTAAATCAGTCCCTGCTAAATGATCTTTTGTGGCTCATTCCCTTTCTTCAGCAGGTTTATTGTAAGACCCCTTCTGTGCAGTATCACTTTGGCCACCTTTTAACCCACATTACTTCATATCTTGTCCATCAAATATTGTCTTTGTTCTTCTGTGTTGGAAAATAATATACATGTGGTCTAACACCGAGATTCTTGTTTTCTTGTCTTTATTGGATGGTTTAGGATTTTCCTACTGCTGTGTTTTCCTATTTATATTAATATATTGAAACTGTGGTGGGGGGGATATGTAAGAATCCAGACATCTGTAAGATCTTGCACTTGGTGTTGTGTCAGTTTGACATTTGACAACAGCACTGGGGTAGTAGCCAAAATAATTAGTACAAGATGTATAAACCTCGTGGGACAATATATTGTAACCACTTAAGATGTGTTGGTGGGTCACACAATATGTATCTGTTTCTTACACCAGAATTCTTAAAGATTGCAGATCATGAAATCATAAAGTGATTCAGGTTCTGAGGGATCTGTGGAAGTCATCTACTCCAACCATGGGACTCAAAACCAGGCTCCTTTAGATCAGTTTTCTCTGGGCCTTGTTCAGTTCATTAGTAATATTTTAGGATCCTCAAGAATATATAGATGTTTCAGTGGAAATCAGAATCTCAATTGTCTTTATGAATCCACTACCCAAATGTATAAATATCCACTGAATTCAGATTACTTACAGCTGTAAATAGTTTAAATATATCTATTTGCATGCATTTTCAGGGTGAACACCCAAGTACACTGTTTGCTGCTCACTTGTATGGCTCATCGGCTTGTGTATTGGTCTTTATTTTATAAATATGTTGTATTTATCTGAATTTCATCTAGTGGTAGTGAAAGCACTGAGAAGTTGACACAGTCATGATTGTTTTACTCACAATGAGTGCATCAAACCTCTTTAGAAACTTATCTCAAAGGTTGGATATTAAAAGCAGACAAGAATGACAGAATGGTTCTATCAGGAGCAATTAAACCAGGAAAATGTAATTGGAGGGAAAAAAGGCTTTTGATGCTTCCTGTATACAAGCTATACAGTGGTGCAATTATCTGCTTTCAGCTCCCAAGCATGATTTATTAGTTACAGTAGTTTGGCTTTGAAGCACTGAACATGGCTAAGACAGCATGTGCTCAGTTGTGTGAGGGCTCCAACATCTGTCCTGACAATCCTCTTACAGGCTGTCTTTGAGGAATTAGGAAATGGGAACACGAGTTCTGAAATGGATATGAAAGAGCCAGAGTTAGGAGAGGGGGGTTGGAAGAGGATACTCCATTATTTCATTGCCCCTTTTTAGCCCATCAACCCCTTGAACTGTTTGTTTTTATTATTCCAGATGGGAGCAAGATGCATTGAAATGAAAAAAAAAAAAAAAGAAAAGAAACAGAACAAATCAAATGCTTGGCTGCTGTTCAAGAGCTGCTAAGGCTGAGCTTTATTAAATTCACATGAGGATATATAACTGTGGAATTTCACACAATGAGCTGCACTAATCTTACTCATGAAGAACATAATTTTTCTTGAGATAGATGAGAGAATCTGAAATTTTGTCATGAAAAAACAAAGCCCCTTTGGAGCTTTATTTTCCCAGGGCATTCACCACTTGAGTGAAATCTGTTCATGTCNTAATAAGCTATTTTTCCTTATTCCTTTTTATTGAAACTCCAAAATTACTTTTCAAAATTTCTGATAAAATAATATTTTTTCCCCTCAAAACTCCAAAAGTATAATTCCTGACAATACTCACATAATGCATTTTGTTACATTTTCCATTTAAATGTGGTATAAAAGTGCATTCATAAACTATTTCCCTGTATCTAAAATGCTAAAAAGAAAAAGAAAATGCTAAAACTCAGTGTTAAATGACTGAGCTCCCAAATATATTGAGGAGCTTTTCTTTAACAGGAAAAAAAAAAAAAAAA
>VYZQ01063888.1:3318-22766 GCA_013400655.1 Mystacornis crossleyi | reverse complement strand
CTGCGGGCCGCCCTGCAGCTGCTGGCGGGAGTCGGCGCTGTGCGTGGGGGCGGCGGGGGCGCCGCGCAGCCTGCCCGCCGGCCTGGGCTCCCTGTGAGTGCGGGACCGCGCGGGTCGGGACGAGCGGGAGGGTGCTGAGGGGATGCGGGGCGGTCCCGCCTGATGGGTGGCATCTCTTTTTCCAGGAGCCTGGTCAACGGGACCTTCTCCGAAGTCAAGGACAGGATGTTTTCCCACCTGCCCTCCCTGCAGCTGCTGTAAGTATGGCACTGGGAAGGAGCACGGCCAAGTAGCACTTCTCCCCTTCCTCCTGAATAGAGTCCCTTTAAGCATAGAGCCTCCCTGTTTCTCCTAAATAGAGTTCCCTTTCCCTTGTAGAAAGGGAGAAAACGGGTAAATCCCCAGCTTGCACTGTCCCCCAGTGTAGCTGCCGTTTCATAACAGGGATGCACTCTCTGCTCAGAAACCACTCCATAAAATGTGTATTTAGTTACTAAAGGAGGGCAAAATGTTTCATGATGCCCTAAGTTCCACTTTTTTAAACTTCAGCTTTAGTAAGTTTAAGGCTGAGTTCTGTCCCCCAGAGTCATGTGGTGGTGGCTCTCACTCCTGCTCACTTTGTGCCCGGCAGTCTGGCACTGGCTTTGTGATGTTGTGGGCACAATAGGGTGAGCAGAGGCTGCCAGGACACACTTCAGAGGGAATCCTCTGTGTGTGAAGAGCTGGTGCTGTCTGCAGCATGACTCTGTGCTTCAGCATGCAACTTGGAGGGTGGCCCCTTAGATGCCTTCTGACCCAGCAGTCCTCTGTCCCAGCAGACAGCAGTCTAGCTCCCGGCACTTTGCAGCCATCCCTCCTTCCTCACCCCAGGTAAGCTGCTTGGTTGTGCCCATGTTGCAGTTAGGTGTGTGCCTCCTGCTCCAGGAGCTTACCCAAACTTGCTTAATTTAGCTGTCCTGGGAGGCAGCAGGGAAGATACAGAGACTGCGGTAAAACCCCCCCGGGGAGCCCGGACACTCATTTCTCTGGTAGTCTGCAGCGAAGCTGAGCAGCAGCCTGCATCCTGTCTAGCCTAGTGCAGCCTGTCCGTAATGCCTGATACCAACCAGGCCCTCCACCCCATAAGGACTGACTAACCCCCCCCCGGCAAAGATACGCTGCAAAGAAAAATCCAGCAAAAAGATCCAAAGCCTGCCGGAAACCCAGGCTGAGTGCTTGCCACAGAGCTAGATGTTAAAACCGGTCTTAGCAAGATGTAGTCTCTAAAGGCACTTGGTAGCTGATGTCCAGGCTCCTCTCCTTGGGCACCCCACCTGCTTTGACTCAAAGGCCTGTCTCCCTACTGGTAGGAGCAGCACTCCATGCAAAATGCTGGGGAGAAGTGGGCGATGCAAGGGGTGAAAACTAAGTTTTTGTGAGAATTGGGGGTCAGCAGAGAGCCCCCAGCAGAGGGATGAGGACCTGTCCACCAATAAATGGCGGCAAACAGTGGACCTGTGCCAGCTGGGAAGGAAAGAGAGGAATCTGTGGGTGAGAAACTGCGGGTGGAAAATTAGAGATGGGGTGGAATCTGGCTTGTTTTGGATCGTGGTACTAGGAAGAGGGAAGAAGACCAGATGAAGATTGTCCCTTTTACTTAGCTGTAGTAGATTTCCTGGAGATGTTGGGGTGTGTAGGGTGGTGGGTAAGAGATGGGTTGTTGAGGAAGGCAGGGGTTGCTCCTGACACTTCACGTGGTAAGTCAGATGTGGGAGCAAGAGGGGTCTGTCACCACCACCACCACCACCACCTTGGGCACTGACAAATTGTTGTTAGTGTAATTTGTGACTTTTTCCTTAAAACATGAGAAAAAATAATGATTAAATGACAAAGAGCTGCATGCATAATTCTGCACATGGGCACCTCAGGACAGTGTCTTCTGTGGCAGTAATCACAGTAAAATAGTAATGCAATGATTTATTTTTGATGGTGGTCTGCATCTTTGTCAGATTTCTTTGGGATAATTTAAGGAGCATTTGTCTAGTATGAACATAATATCCAAGATCACAGGGAAAGTTTGCATTTCATGTTCATTAGTCTTCTAAATTAATTTTAGTGAAATGCCTAAAACCATACAAAAGGAAGATTAATCAGTTGCTCTAATAAAGTAATTAGTGCAGACATATTCATTCATAGGGGAGAATTCTGAGATTTTCTAAAAATTATTTCTTTTGAGTAGTGCTCATTTTTTAGATCAAATAAGAAGTTTTGCTATTTTCTTGAAAGGAGATTGCCCTCTCTGCCTTTGAACATCAACATTTGGAGACCATCCGCTGTTGTGCTCTGATACAGCAAGGAATTAACTTTGCTGGCAAAGTTCCATAACATCCTTCTCCCTGGCTGCCTTGTCCTGGCTCAGGTGACAGCTTCTCTGGCACAGCTCTAACGTGTTTTGTCCCTGAAGTTCACACGGGAGGAGGGCAAGGCAGTGCCTGGAGGAGGCAGCACTACAGCTCTTCCTCACCACCTGTGGTCACAGGGCTCTGCTTTCTAAAGATTCTGTCTTGTTGGTTTGGATATGTCTGTGTTTCCAGCTGACAAACTGGCTGCTGTCCTCCCACACTGCAAGCTGTACCCCATCTGCAGGTCAGGCTTGAAACATTGTCCTGGGAGTGTGGAATGAGTGAGCACTGGCCCGCTGTGACTGCATAAATGAGAGCTGGTGCTTGGGAGCTTAGGACTGGTGCTGAAGTGGACTCTTAAAAGTTGTTAGTGGGGCCGGAGGGGTGGTGAGTGAATGGGGCCCACACTCAGCAGACCTGCCATCTAATGATGGCTTGTTCTGCTCAGTGGACCACGGAGTAGAGGATCAGGTTACATTTAGCCAAGGTCAATGACGCAGCAAGCATATTTCCTGGGGAGTAGTGGACATTAACTACCATCGTGTAATGACTTTGATTTTTTTTCAATAGACCATTCCACAGTATTTATGTGTGCAGCATTGGTGGGGCAATATGGGCTCAAGTCAGTGAGATTCACTTGGTCCTGGGCAATAAACACAACAGGCATAATCCAGTGTGTCAAGTTTCAGTGTGCTTTCCTAATGCTTGTTCTCCATTTTCAGCTTGCTGAACTCCAACTCCTTCACTGTTATACGAGATGATGCCTTTGCTGGTCTCTTCCATCTAGAATACCTGTAAGTTTGGTATTTTATGTCCTTTGTAAATTAAGATGTTTTGATAAGTTGCCAAGACTCCTGCTGCAGAGTCTTGATCTTTACTGTGACTCCCAAGAGCAGGGGAGCTGAAGGATTTATGTTCCACTCCCGTGCAAGTGTTCTTTACGGTGGCTGACAATTTTTCAGAGGTTACAGTGCATTTTTAAAAGATCCCATGAATGCAAGGTGTCTCTGTGCGATTACAGCACACCAAAAAGGCAGTGCTTAGCAAGAGCTTGTCTTGGCTTTCCAGAACAGTGCCATCCCTGTTAGGGGGATTTGAACCTCAGGCAAGAGGTGGGGAAGCTGTCCTGACCTGTGGGCGGCCGGAGGAGGAACTGCAGGGTACTGGTGTACTGCCCAGAATAACCCTGATTCTGCTTCTCTTCTCCCAACTTTTGTCTCCCACTTTGCCTTTTTTCTGATACCCTATTTAATGCCCATAGCATTTATCTTTATGTAGTCAATTATTTATACATAAATATATATACATATATTTCATATAACATAAATTATTGTAATTATTTATATTATTATTTTAAATTATTTAACTCTCCTTTTGTTTGTATCATTCACTCAGTTGATTTTTAGGTTCCTTTCTTTTTCCGATCCTTATTTTTGTTTATTTTTAGTTCACTCTTTTTTCTTTTAAAAAGAACTATTAGCCCTGGTACAAGGTTGTCCTCCCTTCACACTCCAAAGGACTGGCATTTCTCTGTGTTACTCAATATGAGCTGGTATGTTTGACGCTATGAATACAACCTGAAAAAATTCCTCATTCCACCCACCTTTCTGAGTTGAAATGTAGCTTTGGAAAATATATGTCCCTTTGTACAGGAAGACCGATGCTCATAAAACTGACTCTTGCTAAAATCTTGAAGGAAAGTAGATATTATGGTGGGGTATATTCAGGGTTAATAGTCTGATGCCTGTGGAGTAGCCAACAACGGAATTTGCAGATAATGGTAAATGATATATGCTAAACCCCACGATTTAGCTTGTGCTGGTTTAGCCAAATTTAGAAATATATCCTCTGAGAGAGAGGATAGGTTACAAACCACCCTCCCCCCACCAGGTCCAGGAAAAATAAACTTATTTCCTTGAAGGAAAGCGAGAGAGATAAAACTGTTTATTTCACAAATACACAGGTAAAGGATAATAATGCTAACTCTCGCTGTGGAGAGAAACCTGAAAGATTTTGTAGTCCTTCTGTGAGTGTGGTCACTCTCCTCCTCCGAAGAGCTGGATTGGGGTGGGGGCCACCCGCCAAAGCCAGTGGAAAGTCCTCCGGTGGAGTTCTGATGTTCTGAACAAGTCCAGAAGAAAAGAAAAAAAAAAGCCAAAGTCCCAGGGAAAAAGGAAAAAAAAATCCCTTTCCGTCTCTCTCTCTGAAGAACCAGAGGAAAAAAAAATGGAATAATGCTTCCTTGCTTCTCAGCAGCAACAACCCCCCTAATCTCTATGTCCTTGAAGCACCAAAACTGTTTCTTTTCCTCTCTTCTCTCTCGGGCTCCGTTTAAAGGCACAGAAATCATGTCTGGGCATAGACCGGTGATAGGGTATACAACAGCATAAAGTCACCCCATGACACAGCTACACCTGGATTTTTCAGAGATAGCAAGTTATCTAAGCATTCTCATTTCTTTGTATCTACAGGGAAAATTTTTTTGCAGTATGTTTGTAAAAAGGAAGGAAACCGTTTTCTGTTGTACCATTAGTGACCTGCTTTCAAGTGCTGATGAGCTTGTCCCAGCAGCACAGCATACATCATGGTAGTTGTACTGGTCCCTGCAGCTGGACCCCTGTCTGCATGAAAAACCCTGCTCTCCTCAGCTGGTCAACGGGCAAATCTCTGTCTCTGACCACCAGCTGCAAGCCAGGGAGCAAGATGAAGGCTGGTAAAGCCTTATAGTTTCAAATTCTTTTAGCGGCTGAACAAGTGGTCTCAGTTAATGGTTGTGGTTGCGTTTCCTGCCAGTTCCATAGAGCTTTTCCTCCTCCCAGAATATCACCCCTCCACCTTTTGGGAACTGGCTGTGAGTGGCCTTTCTCTGTGATTTGTTTTTTTGGCCATGCAGCCAGTAAAACCAGTACAGCTTCCGTAACTCATGTCTCTTGGTTACCACGGATCAGACTTTGTAGAGAAGAAGGAAACCTCACTGACGAACAGGACTGACAAGTGTCTGTGCGTACAAAGCAAACTCTCTGGCTGAAAAGCAGCTGGGGAGCACCCACAGCTGATACCTGTACATATGTATAATGTATCTCCAGCTGTGTCCTGCTGCACTTGCAGCACCCATAATGGCATTCAATGCACCCCTAAACTGCCTCTGTGTACAGAGTCTGGGTAAGATAGATCTGATAAAAATGGGAGCTTCGCTGGCTAACAGCGTGGAATTCCCAGAGTAGCATCTCTTGGAGGCCAGGTTTGGTGATTCAAGAATCCGGCAAATTACTGAGTCCCAGCTTGTTGCAGTGTGTGCAGTGAAGCCTTGTTTTTTGCACGGACCAGCGAGCTGGTGCTGTGCAGGGATGCCAGGTGCCAGTGAGCGTGTCAGGAGGCAGGGTGGCTCTCTGTTCTTGCGGATTGAATTTTTGGCCCCACAGAGCCCTGAAAAGGCTGATCTGCCTCTGACATGTCCCACGCAGACACAACACTTTCTCATCTGCCCCCTTTGCCTGTAGTCAGGGTCCTGGTCACTTCATGAAGGATTTTTGCTACACCTAAACTGCAAAACCAAGAGCACTTGTCATCTCCTCCATTCCCATCTTGACTCTCTTGAGAAGAGACCTTGTCTCATAGCATTTTTCCTCTAACTTCTCTGGAGGGCAAGCAGAGCTGCTTAGGAATAAGGGAGGCACCTTTATCTCACAAACTTTTTATAAAGTCAGCATAGAGTTGTCTTCATCCAGGTATAGCTGTATCATGCAATATCTTGATGGCCACCTGGCTGCAATCACTTTGCAGGGATGATGGTGTATTTAGGGATGCGTCCTCAAGTGCTCAGGGGTCAAGATGCTCAAATATCAGCTCTTTCTTTAAATGCTGACGTGCAGTCAGGCGGAGCAGCATGCTGCTGCAATCGATATGTGCCTGTCATTATTCCCCAGTGCTCAGGGCTTTGACTTGTGTGCAGCCAGCACCCTGCAGAGGTGTCCCAGCTGGAGAGAGCTGAATTGTGGCAGCCAGAACCAAACCAAGGCAGTGGTCTTGCCATTTGTGCAGATGTCAAATGTGGGCAGTTCAAGTCAGGGCTATGTGGGTACGGAGGTGTCACTGTGTGTGTGTCCAGCCACAGGAGCTCCCCATCAGAGCAGGTCTGCAGCCTGGGTAGCCCTGGCACCGCTGTGCTGCCCCTGGTTTGAAAATGCTGGTGATTTCTGAGAGGGGAAGGTAGGACTTTAGCTTCGAAAGTCTGTCTCAGGAGCTTCTCCTATGCAGGTCTCTTGACTCACACAACACATCCTGAGAGGATTACCAAGAGATGAATAATTTTTTTTGCCTTGTTCACTTTGTTCCTTTTCTGCTGGATGTTTGTGTCATGTGGCATCCCTTGTGCTGCCAGATACTTGCATTGTTCCTTGCAGTCCGTCCAAGGAAAGGCAAAAAGGGAATGTGAGCAGCTCCACTGAGACTTCCCACTTTTCAGTCTGAAAGAGCTGCCCAGAAACATGCTGAATCTGGCAACCATAGCTTAAAGCACTGTGATGCTAATAATAATGTTACTTAAAGTATTTTAAAATACTTTTTTTTTTTGCCTAGATTTATTGAAGGAAACAAAATTGAAACCATTTCAAGAAATGCATTTCGTGGCCTTCGTGACCTGACCCACCTGTAAGTTATTTAACACTTGGTAGAGCGATTTCTACTTGAACAAAACTCTCCTGGAAGATCACTGGTTTTTCTGCTACACAGAAAACTTTTCTTCCCTCTGTGTCAGCTTCCTCCTGCTGTCAATTACGCGCCTTCCATAGACTAAAAACCAGCCTTAGAGCAATTCCTGCCTGGGCAGCACTGCCACATGTTGGGCTGCCTGTGTGCAGGCACAGCTGGGACTGGGATGCCACTGGTATGCCCAGAGCTGCAGTGGTACCATCACCACCACCACCCTGCCTACTCATGATTAATATTCCTGCTTCTTTTCAGAGTGCTCAGTGATTGCTCGGTGGGTTACATTTACACCTGGGCAAAAAAAAAAAAGCTTTAAATATTTTACTTTTATGTGAACTTCAAGCAATTTCCATTCTTGAATGAGAATAATTAATGCCTGCTCCCGGTAACTTCTAAGAGTGCCAGTGGCTGGACAGTACCAGATAATTACCAACCTGTAAGTGAGCTCAGACTTGAGAAGAATTGCAAGATAAGAGACAGCAATTATATTAAGCTCTAACTTTCTTTTTTAGTTCTTTGGCCAATAACCATCTCAAAGCTCTACCAAGGGATGTCTTCAGTGATTTAGATTCTTTAATTGAACTGTAAGTAATGAGGATCTTTCTATTGGCTGCCTGCTTCTGTCACTATTTCTCTTAGTTTCAGGTTCTGGGTGTGTGGTGCTGTACCTGGTATCTACATAGAAAAAAAATGTGGGTTTTTTTGTTCTAGGTTTTTTTCATTTTATAATTGTTTGCTTGATAGGCTCCTTTGAAGTAATTGCTATTTCTTAAATCACTGTTGCTTCTTGTGATGCTGTACATAGTTTGTATTATTGTATTTCTTTCTGATGTCTCATGTAAATTATGTTTTAGGGACAGGGAGACAATTAATTTTAAAACTACAGTTTCTCTGAACATTTTCCTTTGTTATTGTTGCATATATTCCCTGAGATTATTTTAGTAAAAGGGATTTGTCTAAAAAATAAGGCTGTTTCCTTGTTTTTGTGCAGTTGTAGCACATTGCTGACATTCTGTCAGTATTTCCTTGTACAACTAGGATTCCCCTATTTTTGGCCTGGTTCCTCCAAACAGCAAAGTAAAATCATAAGCCACAGAAACTGCCAAAGGATCAAAGAACGAGTACACTGCTGAAACTGCATATACATTAGTAGGAAGAACTTAAATTGACTCTACATCAACAGCGACTCAAAAAATACAAGTCTTACATCTGTATTTTACATCTGCAAGGCTGCTCTGTCAACCACCAGTACTGGAACAGTTTAGGGAAGGAATGGGAATTATCTGTGTAATTGGTAAATTACACAGCAGTGTAATGGTGCAAAGGAGGCTTGCAGCAGACAACTTGAGGGTCAGGATGTATTACATTACAGTCCTCATCCTAAGAAAACTTACCAAAAAAGTAACTTTACACATGGATCACAGTGCTCCATGACTATGATTATATATGACCATAGATTGTAATGGTTTTTTGAAAAACTCGGTGGAAGTTCCTAATAAAGGAGTCCAAATAAAACTTAAGAAAATGTCTTGTTATCAGTTCAGAACAATTCAAGGATACTCAGATATTTTGAAATTCAGCATGTCGAGGTGATAACAGTTCTGTAGTACTCATACTGCTATCAACGTTTTCAAATATGTTTATTTCTGTGTGTTTTTTTAGAGATTTAAGGGGAAATAAATTTGAGTGTGACTGCAAAGCCAAGTGGTTGTTTTTGTGGTTAAAGATGACAAATTCCACTGTTTCTGATGTCCTGTGTATTGGTCCAGCAGAATATCAGGATAAGAAGTTAAATGATGTGACAAGTTTTGATTATGAATGCACCACTCCAGGTATTCAGAATGTATATTTCTAAGCACACTAAAAATGGTTAAATATCAGAAGTTTAGATGATACCCTTTTGCTTCAATGAGCATGACCTGGGGGGAGGAAAGGGTTACATACAAAGCACTTCCAAGTACTAGAACAAGTACAAAATGGGAGAATGATATTTAGAAGCCAGAGTGAGTACTGAGTTTTTTATTTGTATTAAGTGATAATGGGAGAAGAGCTCTGACTATTCATATTCCAAAATACTTGATTATGACTCAGTTTGTGGCCTAATTTTCATCACAGAATGCTTTCTATTATCTGGAATAAAGCCATATACTTATGGCAGATGAGCTTCCCAAAATCTCTGTATTTCACAGAAAGCAATGAACATAAGTTCCAAAACAGCTATAGCTGTTATCTTTACTTGGTAAGTAATGATTTATTAGCATCAAAGGTGGTGGCAATACTGCCAGCAGTTCTTCATGGAACTCCATTAAGTTGAAGAGAAAAGTCCAATAATATTCTGACTACTGGTTTGCTTAGGATCTTGATTTTTTTTTTTTTTTTTGAGGTAATGTAAAGCATGCTGAAGGGAGTGAAGAGAAATTTGCATGTGGTTATGCTTATATTTTATGACCAAACTGCTGTAGTTACCTATCTTTAAATGTAGTCACATCATATAACTGAAAATACCAGCTGCAAGTATTGTTTTTCATCTTTTTTGAATAGGATGTCAGCGCTCTGCCTTTTTTCTAGACAGTAATATCAAAGGTGTGCAAGTTCTCATCCGTCATCAAGTCAGTCATTATTATTAAAAGACAACAGAAAAGTTGATTACTAGTAATGTAAAATGAAATTTCAGGAAAAGGTATGAACGGTGCTTCGATGGCAATATGTGAAGGAAAAGAGAATGAACTCAGAATTCCAAATTATGTCAGAAGAGCAGCAGAGGTAAAGTGCAATAATCTGCTGCATAAAAGGATGTCAAACACAGGAGAGCAATAACGTTTAGAACAGTACCAAAGTTACATTCCCATGTCTGCTGAATCACCGAGAGGCAGCAATGCAAAGTAAAAACAGGCTTCATTTCATTGCAATCTGGTTTAAACAATTATGTAGCACTAACAGTGCACAAGAGAAAGCCTTACCTGGTGCTCAAACCTATCCTGACCTACTGGCCCTCTGTCCCCTTTTTGTACCTAGACACTGAGAAGTTGCTACGGGCAAAATCCACCTTTAACACTGTCCCTTTGTCTGCTGTAAGCGAAATTACACCAAGCATAAATCTAATTTCATGTGCTGCAGAGTTTCTGGGGACCAAAGGCATTCCATGGGGGAAGGATTGCCCAGCTGAACATTTGTTCAGATGCCCTCAGAGAAGTGCTCCCACAGCACAACGTTTAACTGTCATACACTGCTCTGTATGACCTTGGTGGTCTGTGGTGTCTGGCCACTGCTCCTTTCTGCCCACTGCCATTGCCTCCCCCAGATCCAAAGGGAGTGTAAATATGCCCATATTCCTTCCTTGATGATTGATTAGTCTTTGAATCAGGCTTCGAATACATACTGTATTCGGAAGTAAAGCAACATACCTCATAGGTGTATTCTCCTTTCCCAGTCAGTGGTGGGCAGGGCTCTGTAAAACTCTTTCATTCACGTTAGTTTTTAGTATAGTATTTCCCTCCTTTGCCAGGTGGGATCAGACTTTCCATCATTTCTGGTCTCCAGTACTCTGTGTCGGGTATGACTGGATGCAGGATGGGGTAACAAAGCAGTTTTCTTGGTAAAATGCGTGTCTTGTTGGCCCAGTCAGCTCATTGCATCAGCTGAACTGCTACAACGGTAACAGTAGAGATGGAAAGAGGTGCCGCCAAATTTAAAATAAAAAGGCAAGGAACAAAATGATCCTGTTGGTTCTTCACAGAGAAAGTGATTGACAGTATTGGTGACCTGCACTTTTAACTCTTTTTGTGATAGTATCTGTCTTTTCCATGTCTCAGTGCTTGCATCATGGAAGCAGGTTAAGCCATTTCACTTCATTTCTGGTCTTTCTTCCTCAACAGTGTGTGAGGGGGCTGTGCTGCCACTGTGGGCACCACAAGGGAACATGTAACTCACTTTCAGGAGACTGGAAAACAAGCCTCAGGCTCCCACAGCCGCTGGAAACAGGCTGTGTGCATACCTGGGACTTGCTTTGCCCAGACCTGCAGGCAGGGATCATCTCACTGAGCTTTGGAAGCTTGTTCTCCCCTTTCTTTACCTTGCTGGGATTGTCTTCTGGAGGTGGTCTTCTCTCTCCCCGCTGTCTGGAAGGGAGGTAGTTTGCAAATTAATAGGTACTGCTCCATTCTTGCTCCTGTGCTGGAGATCTCCTGTAGTGGGAGAAGGGAGAGGATGGTTAATGCTCACTGCTGACACCCCCAGGTCCTGGGTAGCCGCACCTGGAGTAGAAGTATCCCTGCAGGGAAAAAGGGATGTGAGGAAAGTGGGACTGAATCGCAGGATACAATTTTGGAGCAGCTGCCCAAAGAGATCATCACTTATATTTTTCCTTAGCATCCTCCAATGTTCCCTGCACTGTCCTCCTCTCCTGTGCTGGCATCAGTGCTCCTGTGTACTGGGATCAGCCAGAGCAAGGGCTGCCAGAAGGAAAATCAGCCCAGTGAAAATGTTGGGTCCCTCACCCATGGTGCCATGGTGTCAGTTCAACCATAGAGGGATCAGAGGTGGAGTAAGTGACAGGAGGACAGGGGGACATCCGCACTCTCAGCCAGCAGAAAACAGCGTGAAAACCACGTGTCTTGAGACAGAGAGAGCAAAACTGTGTATGGGGTGGGAGGGAGAGAGGGACAGCTCATGCAGCCAGCAGCACAGGAAGAAGCATGGGCTGTGTCCCCTTCCCTCTCCCATCCAGGGGATCCAGCTTAGAAGAGGAAAATGTTGGAAACGGGCTCCTCTCCCAATCCTGTATTTACTCTATTAGGCCTTTCTAGCATTACAGCAAGGTATGTAGAACTAAATCAAGCCCCCAAGGCCTAAAGTTTCTGCAAGCCTGATGTGGCAGCAACTTTTTACTGTTTAACCCTGTTCTACATTGCAGTCTGGTATTCCCAGCTGGTGCTAAAACCAACATTTATGGCTTTTTACTGATTAAAAATTATTTTCCTACCCATTTTCGCGTACAGACCGGTTTGTTTCAGTTCGCAGATTCCCCCAAAGTGTTTCACAGCTGTTCAGATTTCAAGAGATGTCTTTTCAGGATTAGTTTTTTGGGGTTTTTTTTCTCAAGATTTAAAAAATATTTTTGTTTTCTGTGACTCTCTCTGCTACTGCTCCACCCTTTAGCTACCTTTTATAAGTGGTCAGTTACTTTTACTTTCTGCATACTTCAGTGTCAGTTTTCCCCAGCCCTTTTAGTTTCGCTGTGAGAATGAAGATAACTTTCTTGTTTGCCTATCAGCATTATGAACCAAGCTCAAGCTCTATTTATAATAGTCCCTCGAAGAACGAAAACTGTCATTTCTTTCACAGCTGTGGAATCTGCTCTGTTTGTTTAATGGTAGTCATCTATCTTTATTCTCCAGAAGTGTAACTCCTCAAGGGCAAGGCTTTCAAGCATGCAGAAACAGAGGGTTCTTCATTCAGAAGCAATTATTTCATAATGCACCAAAATGAGGGACTTGAGTGAGGACTTAATTACCTTTTCACCAAAATCCCTGGGTGCTCAGGCCCTTGCAACGTAGGAGTGCATGGTGAAGGCATGTAGCAAATGGAGCTTAAAACAGAGCAGTGCATGGTTCTGCAGAGAAATGCTGTCATAGGGAAGATGCTTTTCCTTTTCTACATATCTATATCCACACATCACTTCAGTGCAGGCCTCCTGCCACATTTTAGACCCGAGTGCTTTGTCAGCTCTGCTACACCATGGTTTTTTTTCTGATAATAGTGATCTTGCACAGCTGTCTGGTCAAAGATCAAATTCAGACCCAAGTCTCGTCACATTGCCCCAGACTGGCTTTGTGGTGACTGCTGACTTACCCCAGGGTGAATTTTCAAATTAAGTCTATAAAGGTACTCAATTTTTGAGGAAAAAGTCTTAAATTCTGGAGCTACACTCCTAATCTTTAAAGGTTGCTCCAATTCCTCAGTCTTATTGTCTAGGATAAGTTTTCCACTGGATAGTAATTTTCAGGTTGGTTGTATTTTATGCCTAAACTGCATTATAATGCCCCATAAAACATTATGTTAACTGAGTTTTTGATTACACCATTTTGTCTATGGTCTAGGCAAAATGGGGTTATCCCCAGGCAAACTTCAGATACCATTTCACTTTCTGCCTGGTTTAGCATAACACAAATTGCTAGTGATTAAATTTGCATGACTTAAGAAGTTATTGGACTTCAGCTGGTAGTTGCTGTCTCTCAGCTTGAATGTGATTCTAGCAAGGCCATTTCACTTGACGGGAAAGCAACTTCCAGCTGTGGGGAAAGAGACTCCTCTCTCTATTTCACTGACAGTAGCCAGCCTAGCTGGCTAAATTTAACTATTTACGTATTTGATCTCCTTGACAAATACATTTCCAGAGGACAGTTCATGATACCTAAAGCAGGAGACGCTTTCCCTGTTGCTGCATGCCTGACATGAGCACTGATACTTCCATGAGAGCGTTATACAAAATCCAGAATATTTCACTCATTTTTCAGTGTAAATCATTCTAATCAGCAACCACTTACTCTGTGTTTCCAGCAAGGATGTATCCTAACTGTTGTAAATGTGTGTTTCTAGATTTTGTTGTCCACCAGATTTTGCCCTACCAGTCCGTTTCGGTGGATACGTTCAACTCAAAGAATGATGTGTTTGTAGCCATTGCACAGCCCAGCATGGAGAACTGCATGGTGCTGGAGTGGGATCACATTGAAATGAATTTCAGGAGTTACGACAATATCACAGGTATATGAACAATGGGATTCCAGTCACTGATGAACTGTTGGCATTTCACAAGGATAAGATTGGTAGATGGGACCAGTTTGCTGGGTTTTGTCCTGAATCTCTGTTGAATTTGGCTGATCGAAGTGAGCGATGTCTGGACGTGAGTGACTCCATGGAGTAGTGCATCTTGTTAACGTGCACATTTAATCTTACTGTAGGACACAAATGAGCCTTTTTTTTTGTCCGTCTTGTAAATTGTTCTGAAGGCACAAACACTTGCCATGAGTGTCACATTGTAGGCCAGCTTAGCACTCACTGCCTCAATCACACAGCAAGTTAAAGCAGAAGCTGAAGGAGCACATGATCTTGTCAAAGTGCCTGCAAAACAAAATATAAAAGGAAGCTATTGCGTGTAGAAGAAAACAGGTCTGAAGGATGCTTTCAGGGTGAGCTGACCAGGAAGCCAGTTGAAAATGACAGAAATACTTAAACTGTGGTTGTTACCTAAAGAGATGTGCTGTAAAGCTTCCACATTTCCTTTCAATTTACAAACATGCTCAGTTACCATCTTGGCCAGATTACTGATCAAATAAAGCGCCTGTGTGGGTATCAGGTGATGTTCTAATGCTGATTTTCTAACAACCGTTCTGTCCCTAACCAACACTTGTGGTGCTCAGTCACACCATGACAGCAGAGACAGAGTCTTTAGAGCTGTTATCTGCTGCCTGATTTCCCAGATACTCCAAGCCAGAGGTTTTGAAGACTCAGGAGCTAAATTTATCCATGGAGCATCTTTCCATCCTGTCCCTTGTTGTGTGTGACAGATTATTTTTTACCTTACATTTTGGGAGACATAAAGTATGCTGCATCCTCATCTAGTGTTGAATTCTACGAGGGCAGCAAGTACCTCCTCAGATCAGCTGTGTGTGTCACTAATGAAAGTTTACAAGAAGTTACCCTTCTGTCAGGAAGTTTTGGAAATGAGAAATGTTACTTTCTTAGGTTTCATGATGTTTTGGTAGATTAGGATAAAATACGTACCACAGATGTAAACTGAGAAGTCAAGAGCCCAGAGAAAGCCAGCTGAGCCCTAGAAAAACTCTGGAAATGAAATTGAGAATTTGAGTCATTTGCAAAGACAGCTGCCTTTCAGATGTATTTCACCTTCCTCTGAATGACCTGATTAGGAGGGATTTCTGCCAAGGACTTGTGTCCTAGCTGCACACCCAGAGTTTGTTCCTGGAAGGTCTGAGGCCTGGAAGGCCTTGAGCTCTGGACTGAAATGGATCTGAACCTGAGATTTTTGCCAGGGGACATAGGCACATAAAGAGCCTCCGGCAGAGCCTGAAGAGTGTTTAGTAGAGCTCTGGAGCCAGCTCCACAGAGTTTTGCTACATACCTATGCTTGGTGTTTGGATATCTAAATTTAGCCCTTTACAACATGGGCTTATGGAGCTGAGCTAGCTGTCAAAGTTGCCTTTACAGTGAACATGCAGAGAAAGGCATTGCTGTCCTCTGGAGAACGAGACAGGAGACAAATGAAAGCTCTTCTAGAGTGTGTTTTGACACAATTAGATCAGAAGGAGCCTGGATGATCAGCTCGAGCACTCATGCCTGTGCTGCAGATATGTACTTGAGATGAAGGTACTCCCAGCTCTCCTACACAGGGAGGGCAGCAGATTGTCCCAGGCCAGCTCTGAAAGCCATGGCTAGGAGGGGACCAGCAGAGGAGCCAGGTCAAATCTCCTCTGGTGACTGACCAAGCATGCACTGGGGAACTTGGGCAGCTATAGTTCTGCTTAAACTGTGCTTCACAGA
Organism: Mystacornis crossleyi; assembly: GCA_013400655.1. Classification (NCBI taxonomy): domain Eukaryota; kingdom Metazoa; phylum Chordata; class Aves; order Passeriformes; family Timaliidae; genus Mystacornis; species Mystacornis crossleyi. The sequence continues at coordinate 7,119 of VYZQ01063888.1, read as the reverse complement.
GGAATTCCTCTGTGCTTCCAACAACACCTATTGTAATAGTCTTGTTGTTACTTTTTTGATGTGGTTCTTATATAGTGTAACTTGACATTCTCAAAACTGACCATAACCTGATCTGATCTATCTGGCAACTGCAGTATTTCTAAATATTTCTAGTTTAACAAAATCTCAGGAATACCTAATAGAAACAACAGTTAGATTTATCTTTTCATCCTGCTGTCAGGTGATATATCCACATGATGCATCAATATTTCTATGTACAGTAGCAAAAAGCTGACTCTAACACTTCTGGAGCAAGAAAAATATACTATATTTCATTCTTCTAGTTAAGGTGGAAAGATGGACATTACAAGAATTAGAGTATTTCAGATATTTGATGAATGGCAAGATAAAAGCTCTTGTAATTTTTAAATAATAAAATTTAGCTTAAATAATTGTTTTGGATATTAGGGGCCATGTGTTTGAACAAAGAGAAATAAAAAGTATTTTGCATAAAAAGGAGTTAGCATTTTATGGTACATCATACTTGCACACCTTACAGGGTGGGACAAGTCATCTCTCCAGTTATTGGGAAGCAAAAGCTTGAAAAGACACTCTGATGGCATGTAGCAGAAGACAAAATTATGAGATGGTGCAGGTTTAAAAAAAGGGGAGGGGTGATTTGGTAATGTCTGTGGTGTAAAGGGTGCTTTGTGCTGTGCTAATATATGTGTTGTTTTGTCTTCTTTCTTTGGGCAATAGGTCAGTCTATAGTGGGATGTAAAGCCATTCTTGTTGGTGACCAAGTCTTTGTGGTGGTGGCACAGCTCTTTGGTGGCTCACACATTTACAAGTTTGATGAAAGCTGGACGAAGTTTGTCAAATTCCAGGATATTGAAGTATCTCGCATTTCCAAGCCAAATGATATAGAGCTTTTTGAGATAGACAATGAAATGTTTTTTGTCATAGCAGATAGTTCTAAAGCAGGTTTGTCAACAGTGTATAAGTGGAATAACAAAGGATTTTATTCATATCAGTCTCTTCACGAGTGGTTCAGGGACACTGATGCTGAGTTTCTCGATATAGATGGGAAATCACATTTAATCCTCTCTAGCCGTGCCCAGGTGCCCATTATACTCCAGTGGAACAAAGCCTCCAAAAAGTTTGTCCCACACAGTGAAATCCCCAACATGGAAGATGTTTTGGCTGTAAAGAGTTTCAGGATGCAAGATGACCTCTACATCACACTCACAAGATTCATTGGTGACTCCAGAGTTATGAAATGGAATAGCAAACAGTTTGTGGAGATACAGGCTCTTCCATCCCGAGGAGCCATGACACTGCAGCCTTTTTCCTTCAAGAACAATTACTACCTAGCCTTGGGAAGTGACTATACCTTCTCTCAGATTTACCAGTGGGATGGTGAAAAGAAGATATTCAGATTATTTAAAGAAATCTATGTGCAAGCACCACGGTCTTTCACAGCTGTGTCAACAGATCGAAGAGATTTTTTCTTTGCCTCTAGTTTTAAAGGAAACACTCAAATATTTGAACATATCATCATTGACTTGAGTTTATGAAAAGCTGCTGGAGTGAAATTTATGTAGAATGACATTTATACACAAACAAAGCAAAAAGAGACCTTTCCAAAAACAGGGTGCACCTATGGAGTGTGATGACATTTTCTGAACTTTTCAAACTTGCATATTAATCAGGGACTGCATTTACTTGGTTACTGCATGGACATGTCCATTTTATCCTTTTTTCAAAGACACTTTGCAATCTGTAGTCACTCAAAGAGAAGTGTAGTGCATTAGGATTAATGTTGCCATCTAAGAGAATGACCTAAATTTTATCCAGAAAACTACCTTGAGTTGAACATCCCATAAAGAAAGTGAAGAGTGAGCCATACAAAGCATAAAAATTATCTTGACTCCTAAACTAACGTTTTAGTAATGTAAGTTTTAATATTAGAGCCAGTTCTTCATGGTTGTTGATAAATTGTAAAAGCAAATGGGAACATTCCAGAATACTCTGAGTTCTCTCTTCAAAATCTGTCTTTCTGGTTCACAGTAAATCCAAGGCATCATTTTAATTCATTGCAGACTGAAGGGAGAGTCAAAACCTACTGCCATTTTTCTTTTGTTATTCACTTTTTTTTCAGCAACAAATTGTGCATAACAAGTAGCCCAGCCCACAGTAACTGGTAGCCAGGAAGAGTGTGTGTCTTCAGGACTGTGAGATCTTATCAAGTTAGCGTAGACAGAAAATACCAGAGGTCTGGATGATGCCATGAACAAATCAACTACAAATCCCACCCACTCTCTGTTTTAATAGGTATTCCAGAAATCCATCTCATTTTGCTCTAAGCCATACTTTTCCTGATGATTCCCAGTAGACTGTGTTTAACATGTTATTCTGTTGTGAACTCTCATTCCAGAAGGCAGAGCTTAAGCTTCGCCTGAAACACGTATCTACATTGATGCGCTCCATGTCGTAGCTCCTCTGTATGCAATGAGGTGATTTATTGTCTAGTGTTTCACCTCCAGCACAGCTCATAAGCAATAAATTCAGATTTGGGACATCAAAGTTGGATTTGGGGAATTCTCCTTCTAGCTAAAGTCTAACTGTGACTTCAGGATCACCAAGTCATCTGAAACCAAGTAGTTGGAGCTGTTTCAGACTAGACCTAATGCTACCTCCAAGAAGGATTTCCACTGGGTGAGTCCAGGCCATTGCCAGGTTGCCAATCCATTGAGGGTTAAACAGCAGGATGTGGACAGACTGTGCTGCATGGGTGTTTTGGGTGGTTACAGACCAAGGCATCCAGTCATCCTAAATAGGGCAATCCTGGCATACAGAGCCTCTCTCAGGATAACAGCAAGGGACTGTTTTCCTGGAAAGGCTCTTTCCCACCCTTATCCAACAAAATTGTGTATCAGAGCTCCTGTTTGTTTACTTACACAACATATTTCTTTAAGTTTTCATACCACTTAGCCTACTAGGCTGTTTTATCATGTCTTGCTGCTGCACTGCTGCCTTGGATAATAGGGAGGCTTTGCATAAAGCAGGAGGAGCAAAGGAAACTGTCCTTTATTCCTTCGTGCTTAGGACTATCTCACCATCCTTCTGCTGAGAGAGTTTCACATTTTTCCCCTGGACATGTGAAACACGGCCTATGATCAAGAGATGTTCTCATAGGCTTTCCAATATCCAGGGTGTGAAGTGTGCTGCAGAAGAGGATTATGCATAAGAACTCCCGTGAGCAGTCATAACCTACCAGTGACCTGGCACACCACAGTCTTTCCTAACTTTTACCTCTCTGCTATGAAAAGAGGTTATTACTGGCCTGTCAGAGACAACTCATTCTGGTTTTCAACTATGTATTAGGGCTTTTTTTTCCTACAGAGGTGTTCAACCTGGTTTTATTTTTAACTACACCGGCAACCGGGCCCATCCCACCCTCTGAAGGACTGAGCGCTGCCCTCCAAATCCCAGAGCAGTGTCAGTCCCAGTGGTTCAGCCAAGACCAGTAGATGCAAACCAATCCTCTGCAACAGGATTTAGCAATACCTCTCCTAGGATTAAGCTAACAAATCTGACAGAAGAAAGAGATTCATGTCTGCCAGTGAATGCAATTTCTTACCCTGTTACCAGTTTATTTTTTAAAGTGGACATGGCTGGCAAGCAACATTTATTTAGCCTAGGTGGTGGGAAAGCATTTTGTGTTGCTTTTTTGTCAAGCATGCAAGTTTAACTAGAGTTAGATATTCTGATGAGGGTGGCATTTCTCAGTGCACCAGCATTTTCTTTTAGGGCTTAACT
>VYZQ01063882.1:0-13494 GCA_013400655.1 Mystacornis crossleyi | reverse complement strand
ATCATCTTTTCTAGGCAGAGCTGTTTTGAGTACTCCAACAATATTTTGCTACAAAGAAATATTTGGCAAATGACTTTTTAGAAGGTGTCCTGATGAATAGGTAGGCAAATATTATTTTGTTCAGGCTTCTGAAACAGTAATAGTTTATGGTGTCATCGTGAATATTGCAGTGTTACAAATTTCATAGATGTAAGATTGATTCATATTGAGCTCAACACCTTCATCTGTTATAAATAACAATCTTTTGTTTTCAACCACATCTCTACAGATGTTTGTACAACTGTAACAAAATAAGGAACAATGAGATACAGAAATGCATCCAAAGCTGAAATATGGATAATAATAATAGGAAATTGAATGTTAAATGATTTGAATTTTAATTCTGTCCTAGGGACATTATAGTAGACTTTTTCTTTAGAAACAGGATAGGTTAAGGGAAAAACAAAATTAAAAGTTATCTGAGCTGTCTGCTTCCATCTATAGTGAATTTCTGCTAATACTTAAAGATAATAACCCACATCTAACCAGGATGGAAGTGAAATTCTTATTGAAAATATTACTGACTTCCATATGTTTATATAACAGTTGAGTTTGATCTCACATAATCCAAAACTAAGGGAAAAAAAGCTTAGTGTAGGATTCTGAATCTTTTATGCTGAACTATAACTTCCAATACAGCACTTCATAAGCTTTCAGTATAATTGTACTTATTTTACATGTATTCTAGGCCATTCATTTTTGTAGCCTTTCTCTGCAGAGTTAAGACATGACTTTGATTTTTCTAAAGGTAAAATAAATAAATAATGGCTCTCAACTTCTGTTTAGAAAAATAACTTACATCATAACAGCAAGAAATCCATTGAAAAGCTCCGGGGAACAGTGTAACTTGCAGGAACAGGATCGGAACACACTTATTCAAGGTGTTAAAGCAGTACGGCAGTGACCAAAAGGAATGATTTAGCTTGTACAAGGTGAGTTATTTTGAGAGAGCTACAAAAACACAGTTATCAAAAGCCACCACAAGATTCAGAAGCATTATACTGCCTATGTGACAGATTTTTCTTCTGGCTCAGATTGTACCAGCTGTGTGATGCTCCCAGTTGATTTCTGACAATCTGAAGTCCCTGGTAAGGACAACATCAGTTGACTTGGAAGCGCCCCTTGATTCCTCAAAAAATAATTTTTTGCCATCATCATCCTGAATTGGAGGGCTCTCACAGTGACATCTGTGTTATTTGTTTGCCCCTCAGTTCTTACGCAAAGGCTCTCCACTGTGCCATGGCCAGCTGTGAGCTCCATAGATTCTTTCCCTTCCATTACACACAGTGCCCTGCCTCCCCACATTCAGTCCTGTGTATCCCTCCAGAAGAGCCTGTAACAATCAACAGGGCACTCTGATCACAGGGCTCATCCCATCAGGTTTCACTTATGCAGGTGATATCAAATATCTGGGACTGGGCCAAGGCTTCCAGCTTGTCTTATTTGTTCCTCACTCTGCCTGCCTTAGTGTAGAAACATTTCAGGTGGTTCTTTGCAGCCACAACATCTCCCAAAGCAGATTGAAGGATCCCCATTTATAATTTCCTCAAGTTTAGGCACACCATCCCCTTGCTCATCACTGGCAAGTCAGGTATTTTTCCTTTCCACCTTCCAAACTAGTTAATGGCACTCCTTCAGCAGAGTTTTTGTAGCTTAATCTCATGATTGCTGAATTTTTTCAACATATATTTTCTGTGAGATAAAGTCACAAGTGAAGATTTCTGTGATGTATAAAAGAATAATTATTTAGGTGAAAAAAAAAGTTCCTGTGATAGCCACTGTCTGTACTGTGAATCAATGTATTTTATTAGAGCTTTCCAAAATCACAAAGAAGAGAAAACTGAATATAATCTTTCTCTCTCAAACCAACAATAAGTCTTTTACCTTTTCCTAGTTACAACATGGGTTGCATACTTACAAGTATAATGACAAGTTCCTGGACAAAGTATAGCTGTTTATTCTGTAGGGAATTCTAAAAAATATGTTAATTATTAAATTTTTTTTTTTCAAAAAGTCCAAATTAATTTGTGTTTACATATAGCACACCAAATTTTAGGAGAGTTTTTATCACTGAAAATTATTTAATAAAATTAGAAATGACATGTTTTTAACTATGGGAAGTGTAACATCAGCTTTAAATGTTGCTCTTCTCAGTCCCATCAGCATTTTACCTAAATACTTAAGGTTTTTACAGGGACAAGTTTTCAGTTAAGCCAAAAAAAATCAGTGCAGTCTTTTATAAAATATTTTGCTTAAGTGTATAATTCTAAGAATTGAAACCCACAGTTGGGTTTGCTTAGACTGTGAAAGTTGTCTCATAACTTTAAATCTAGATATGATGACTCACCCAAATCCTAACCCCAATTACAGCTTTGGTTTTAATGTTATTGTAGGTTTAGGGATACTTCTTGCCACAAAGCTGATGTAGCAGCTCATGCTTTGGGAGGAGAATGTTTTCGTGCTTTGTGCGATGAAACAGCTTAAAGGAAATGTTCAAATATCTCTCTGTGTGGGGGCTAAAGCAATTCATGTTACATTATTTGTCATCCATGCTGAACATTATTACAAATGAAAGAGAAAGTTATCTGTCTTTGACTAAATGCCTAATATTTTAATTTACTGTCCATGGAATATTGGTAGCTCACAGACAGACTGTCACAGTACAAATATGCTGATACTTCTTTCTGTGTTAAAGAAACATAAATTTTAGTTTTCAGGGAAATAACGTTTTTACCAGAAATTTGTCCCTCTGGGCCAAGTACTGTCACAATTATGAAGAGTAGACCCATTGCATTGAAGAATGAATTCTCTGCTGTTTCACAGGGCTGTGAAACAATGCAAGAGCTCTTGAGCTGGATCAAAACAGTGGTGTCTAATATAATTTATTTGCAACCATTCCATTTCTACAGGTTTCAGAAGTTAAAGTGCTCTCAATTTCAGTCAGTTATTCAAGCATTGTTGAGAGAACACTCCTTAGAATGAAAAGTGGGCAGAAACTTTAATTAGCTCTTTCTATTTCTTAATGAGCTATGAGAGTCGGTCAGCTATACAGCATATGTAGGGCACAATTTTTACAGGGCATATAGCACTAAATTTTTCAACTGTGCAACACTTCAGCTCCTCTAGACAGCACAGAACCTGGCAAGAGACCAAAGCATCTAAAGGGGCTTTTGCATGTGCTAACCTCCTAAAATAAAAATTGCTCACTGATGCTCCCATTTGTGAGGTATCTGCCTTTCTGACCTGGAATGCTCATGAGCCCTGGTGTACTCTGCATGCATGTCCAAAACTGCTCCCTCTGAAGAATGAGACACATAAATAATCCAAAGCCTGACCAGAGAAGGACTGAAGCTTGAGAAACCCAATCTAATAAGTGTTTTCCCAATGAGATAGATGCACCAGCAACTGCCTCACACTCACTCTGTGAGTGATGCAGTGCTGTGGTATGGTCCCACCTACTGGGTGTGACTGGTGGAGCTGCAGGATTCTGTGCTGCAGCGTCTCCTCAGTCAGAAGAAATTCAGCAGAGACTCAGCATGGAGCAGTGATTTCTTTCAAAGTGAACAGAGGCATCACACTTTAAGGCAGGGTAGGAAGTTAGATACATACATGGGTTTATAATTCTCCATTGGTTTTCTCCAGGCTGCTTTCCTCCCTTTCTCCTCACAGCTACGGCATTAGGATTATTCTCAGCAGGTGGTTAATTTCTTTCCATGCTGCCATAGGAAGCCAAGTAGGTCTCTAAGTTCTCTGGGTTAGGATCAGCTAGTACTCTTTTAGTTTCATAGGTGTGATCTGTGCTTCAGAAGTATAGTTCTGCCAAAGGTAAAAGGGGTATTTTTTTGAAGACAGAATCTGGAGAGGCTGGTAAAATAAATGCAAAGCAACCTTTTGAATGTGCTGTGTGATGCTGCACATCTTTCACTGAAATGTAGAGAACACCCTTGCTGAGGTTATCAGTCGACTGTTTCCACCCACTGAGAGAATATTTAAGTTCTGGTGACAGAAGGTGAGATAGATAGTGAAATTTGTCTAAGGTTAGCGCTTCTGAAAAAAGAAAAAAAAAAGAAATAAGAGAATTTCATAAGATGGCTAATGTCTCATGCTTTGCATGCTGTACAACTGGACAGGTGTTTTGTGAAGAAGCCCCAGGGAATGTCTGCACTGGTGTAAACAGAAAGGAGTTTTCATTTCATGAATCACTAGATTGTCAGTGATGCATTATAGCTTGTCACAGATATTATGGAGCAAAAATGAGGTATTACCCTGAGTTTTATATCCTCATGACTAGAAAATCTGAACCTGGGGATTTGCAAATTTTAACTCTAATCATCAATGGCAATTTTTTTAACTGCAATTAATCCTACTGGCATTTTTGAGACACTTTTTCTTTGTAGATTTTGTAACTGTATATAGCAATTAATCCTTTAACATCTTCTCAATGATGCCCACTCTCTTCCGTCAAAGGCAAAATATGACAGTACTGAATACCAAGCAATTGCTTTATGAAATAAATACTGTAACACATTACTATAAGGAAAAATTTGTGAGTTGATCTCCGAATAGAGATAGATAAAATAGCCCTTAAATATATACTGTGTCGTAGGTATACCAGAGAGTCAGGCATTTATTAGTGACACTATGAAGCAGGAAACACTTCTGTACCTCTCATCATGCTCAACCAAAATGCCAGTAGAAACTGGTGGAGAAAGCTGAGATAGCCAAGGTAACGACATGTGCTTCCCTAGCTCAGAGGAGCAGAAGACTAGAGGAATACTCATATAAAGCATAGAAAATAGCATTCTTCAACAGTGCGGAAAACTGATGTAGAAAGAGTGTGGGGTTGTTGGTGTTTGGTGCTTTTCCCCCCGTCTTGGTGGTCATTCATTTCACTGAGAGATGTATCAGTGGCAGAATTACTTGTTCAAGCTTTGAGGAAGGTGTACTGGACTTAAAAAAATTAAAATTACATGTGTGGCTGTTTGTGAAGTTCATTGTGGTTTGGAATTCTTTTATTCCCCTCCCCCCCAAAGTCTCTCACTGAAGCCAGTGTGTCAGTCTGTTGTTCACAGCTTGGTACGTTACGTTGAACTTTAAGGATAAACCTGTTGTAAACTTTTTTCGAAGGATGTTTGTACCACTAACTAAACATAACATGCCCTCTTCTTTTAAGTGGCATATTATTCCTGAATACATTGTATAAAATGAATATGCAAATTAACTTTGAGTTTATTCACTTTTGCATAGTCAAATTTTTCCTTTGACTGTTCCCAGCTGTTACCACTTTGTGGGAGTCATTCAGTAAGGGCAGAAAATAGAGCTATCACCTCTGCAAAAAATATTTTTGACCTTGTGAATTTCCAAAATTTCATTCCGTTAATTTAAAAGCTAAGATTTAGTGCAGTGAATATTAGGCAATCTGTAGCACTTAATCTACTAACTCAGCAAAACACTAAATTAATTCAAATTTGAAAAGTCTTCTCCATCTGTAGCAAAAGCATGTTCTCAATTACATATTGAATTAAATAAGAGATAGGAATATTTTTGAAAGCTTGAAATTTATGGTTTCATTAGACTGAAAAATTAAATCTAAAAATGTGTAAAAATCCACATTAATAATTTAGTTTTAGCACATAAATGCAAATGGCTTGGAACTGAACTTCATTTCAGACTGTAAGTAGTAATTACCTAGTGACACCTCATGAGCTTTATTAGAACCCTGCTTTTAATAAAAGTGGGGAGCACTAGGGATCTGCACAAATAAGAGGATTTTGGTATTTAATCACCACAAAGTGGTAATGATAAAACGTCATTAGATAGGATTCCAAATATGAAATCCAAGAAGACAATCAAATATGAGTGAGTTAAATGATCATTTAAAAGTATTTTATTAAGTTCTCTTTTCTTCTGTTCATGAACGGGTTGATTTGTATGAATTATATTGTTGCTTGAAACAATCATATTCAACAATTAGTAGATAGAAAATTCTTTCTTCTAAAGTGTTGATCTTAATACAAGGCCAGTCTACAACTGGGTTTAGTTATTCATTAGTATTTTAGTATTTGTTGCCCATCATTTGTGATATCTAATAACTGCTTCTATACAAAATTATTTCATGTCCATTTCTGGCCTATTACCCACAAGATACCTGTTCATATCCAAATGTATACATGAGAATTTATATTATGTTGGAAGTAAGGATACAGAAGACTCCTCTTGACTAGCATTTTACATTGCTTTGAATTAGTATTTAAAAGACGAAAGGAAGCACATGACAGAGGGCTTTGGGGTGTAGAGACGAAGACAGTGGAAGCATAAAGTTAAAATGACAATGAAAAGAGAAAGACCTACTTCTCTCTCTGCAAAGCAGATTTTGGATAAGAGGAATCTCTTCTGCTATTCAAGCTTGTATTTAATTTCAGTAAGTAAAATGATTAATTCATTTTCTATATTTTCTTTTCTGTCTCATACCAGTGAACTCAGATTCTATATTTTTGCTGGTTTTTTATTCACAATCACTCCTAAACATGTTGCAAATACTCTGCCTGTATATGTGTGAGGGAAATTGTTCTGATGATGGTTTTGTGAGCTTGTCTAGAATCCAACACTGGATTCAGGACCTCATGACTTACTGTGATATTTTATTCAGGTATTAAAAATGTACATCTACTATTCTTACCAAGCACCGTGACCTTAATTTTTTTTTTCATTCTTTGTTTCATGCCCTCCTCATGTTCTCATACACTGTCTTTTTGTTTATAATATAAAATTTTACCAAGTGTCTTATTCCATTGCTTTGGCTGTTGGCTGTATCTAGTTATGATATCCTCACCACTGCAGCTTTTTCATCTGTGAGTTTATAACTCTGCCAAATGCTACCCTTCTAGAGTCCTCTTTCCTCTGTTCATATGCAGATCCAAATGTTCTGTTCTTTTTATCTAGTGAAAAACTTGTACTTGTACAAATTGGAAGGTTTACTAAAGAAAGGTGCTTAAACAGTTTGGATAACTTCACAAATGGCCTACACAAGATGCAGTTCAGAAAGTGTATGTAATTATTACACGTCAGCAATTACATTTTTAATCACCCCAAATGTTCAGTTGCATTTCTTGAACCTGCTGATCTTTATATTAATTTGATAACTGAGGGCTTTTTCAGAAGAAAATGATTTTAAAATTATGTCTTTTAAGCACAGAAGGTTTACAGTTGAAAATGCCCAAGCAATATTGAAAATTGAGAATGATTCTTGGAGACTGCTTATTTTGATTAGGCAGATGGAATTTTATATGACTTCATATATTTTTTCATTAAAAGCCAGAATTTTAAGTCATTAGGCTATTGCATCAATATGTAATCTAGATGGTCTCAGCAATAATATGTTTATGAACCTATTTTACCTTCTGTATTGTTTCCTCCTTTACACCATGAGTTACACTGGTTTTAGTATTCTGAAATTCCCTTTTTTCTCTCACACTGTACAACAGTTCTTATATCATGTGGATTTTAATCAGCACATTCAATTTAAAATGCAGTACTTTACCCAGTGGTCATTACACCATGCAGTTATAGCCTTAACAAAACATTAGTGCCACTGTTTTTCTCATTAAATTTCTCCTAAAGATATTTCAGGTCATGTGGCTTTCTTTCATCACAGTTGCCACTTCATTGCAATAAAAAAGTCTTTGCTCTTCTATAGTTTTTATACAAGTTGCTCTGTAGTTTCTCATAAACCTGTTTTCCCCAGAAAGGTTATAATCCCTTTCAGTCCTATTGTGTGTAATTCACAAATTTCTCAGAATGACACTTCTGTAGCATCCAAATTCTTCATACTCAGATGTGAAGAAAAGTAATATTAAGGTCAAAATTTTTATATCTGTCCTGTCTCATCAGCAACTGACCTCAAAGAAGAAGATATTTTAATATAATCCAATAGCAAATTGGATAGATCATAGAAGAGTTTGAGTTGAAAGGGATCTTTAAAGTTTATCTGGAACAACCCACCTGCAGTGAGCAGGGACATCTTCAACTAGATCAGGTTGCTCAGAGCCCCATCCAGTTTGACTTTTAATGTTTCCAGGGTGAAGGTATCTATCACCTCTCTGGGCAACCTGTGCCAGTGTTTCACCATCCTCATTGTAAAAATTTTATTTCCTTACATGTAGCCTGAATCTACTCTCCTTTAGTTTAAAACCATTGCATCTTTTCCTATTGCAACATACTTTGCTGAAAAGTTTCTGCCCATCTCTTTTATGAGCCCCCTTTAGATTCTGTAAGGCTGCAATAAGGTCTTCCTGGAACTTTCTTTTCTCTCTCAGCCTTTCCTTATAGGAGAGGTGCTCCATCCCTCTAATCATCTTGATGTTCCTCCTCTGGACTCTCTCCAGCAGGTCCATGTCCTTCCTGTGCTGGCGACCCCAGAGCTGGATGCAGCACTGCCGGTGGGGTCTCACCAGAGTGGGACAGAGGGGCAGAATCCCCTCGCTTGCCCTGCTGACCATGCAGCTTTGGATGCAGCTCAGGGAATGGTTGGCTTTCTGGCAGCAAGATCCTTCTAGAACAGGAAGAGTGCATGCACATCCCTTTTCAAGCATTTCAATTATTCATAAAATCGAGATCAGACTGTGCAAAAAAATTTTCATGTTGATCTCAAATTACTTTTGATTTCCTTGAAACCTTTTCTGATTTAATAAAATGTTTACAAGTAGTGCTTACACTGTAAGGAAGTTGAAAACTTTCACTATAGCTCTAAGTAATTCTAATGTCTTTTTCATTACTGTGGTCTGTAAGTGAATCTAAGCTCATTTATTGGTGCAACAGTTTGTAAAACTGTCCCTAAAATCTGAACATGTCCATCATAAGAATTTTTTCTATCTAAGAAGCAGTGCCTCCAGGCTTTCAGAAAAAAATACAGCTGTTTCATTTTCCAGCCATCTGTCTAGATTGAAATACAAAAAATTATACAACTTACAGCATCTGTATCACTTAGCACAAGAGCTATTAATGACTGAAGGTCAAAGTGAAAAAGCCCCCAAAGTTAAAGCCTTTTTGGTTATAAATGACTGTTTAGTTGGAGTCAAACCTTATTATGTTGACACTTACGTAATAAAATAGTTTATTAATATTAATGTCTTGGAAATAATGGAGCTTTTCTTGTTCATAGCATGAATATTCAGGAAATATGTATGAAACTCTCAGGACTGGCCTTGGAACTGTTTGAAAACAAAAAAGCTAAGTTAATTTAATAATGGATGCCCAACAAATAAATAATTAAAAAGAAAGATAAATAACTGGATTATCTAGTGGCACAGTTATGTATTATCTATAATGAACATATGTGATCCTTGGAAATCTCTAGTTGCATCTGACAGCTATTCTCAAAATAGCTGACACACAATCTTTCTGAGCTTTCAGTCAGATGCATTGTTCCAGATGCAGCTCAGCTGGTTAAAAAGTTGCTTCATAGCTTCTTTTATGACATCATCATCTGTGAGAGTTATCACCACCTATGAGAGTTATCACCACTTATTTGCCAACCTAGGAGCGCACTCACTCACTACCAATTTGCTTCTGTAAAATTATCTGGGTTAGAAAACCCCCCTACTATTCACTTATGCTAATGTGGAGTGCTGATATCCAGGTTAAGCCACTGGATCTGAGGGGATGTTAATGGGAAGAGAAGGAAAGAGTGGCAAGGAGTGGAGAACAGTACAGTCTTTACCCAGCAGCACCGCTGCCTGAAAAAGCACATTAAATTATTGTGTTGTATGATCTCAAGGATATTCTTATACTGTGTTGTTCCCTTACTTAAGCACAGTAACGTCAGATGGACCATGAGATGTCCAGTTAGTGAAAAAAAGCTGTGAATAAAGTGCTTATATAAGATTTATTCTAACATTCTGTTGCTTCGCTTCCAGTTTGGCAGTCAAGAAAAAGAAGACCAATGTCCCCACCACCCTCCCCCCAAAAAAAAGAAAAAAAGAGAAAAGAGTCAGATGCATGTGATCACTTTGGATGGCTGGCATATCTGATCAGAGGGATACAGCTAATTTGGATTACTGCTTAGGAATAAGAAGAAGGTAGAGGAGACATGCAAATTCAATATTTGTAACTAATGACAGAGTGCAGATAATTTTAGACATGAATTGAAATATGTTCCTGTGTGCCCCAGAAGTAATATAAATCTATTGAGGCTCTGGGCTAGGAAATATCATTCTATAGATGTAGCAGAGGATAGTGTTTTATATCTTTTTAATAAATCTCTAAAGTTAAGAAACACCAGAAAAAATTTATACTGGTTCTAAGATGTGAATCTGACATTTTTTAGCTCATTACCCTATTAATATAACTGATGTTACCAGGATATTCCTCAGATTGAAGTGATATAAACATACTCAGAGTGTAAATCGAGAGAAGACTTAAACATATTACCCTTTAGAGCTACCTGACTTGAAAGAATTTTGCTTACTTTGGAAAGATTTAATTCTATGTTTCCAAACAGTTAAAATGCCATCCAGCCGAACACATTTTTCTTGGAATTATCATAAAAATTAAATCTGTTCAACTTTCTTTTTTTAATTCCACTATCTGTGGCAGTTTAATTCTAACAGAATGTAAGTGCTACCATAAAATGAAAATTCTTGTGATTAATTGTCCCTAGAATGACCCTTGGCATAATGAAAATGTAAATATTGGATATTTCTTCCGTATGATGGCCTTTATTCAATATTACAAAAATAATAAGATAAAGTAAAGAGCAGTTTAAACATACATTAGTAGAAAACAAGCAAGCTGTAATGCTTTAATTTGGAAAAGGCAGTGCAATTAAAACCAGACAGCTGCTGTGGAAAACTTCAGGTTTAATGGGAAAAGTTATAAATCATGATTTATAGTGAGAGAATGCAGTTCCTTGGAATGGATCAAGCCTGAATTAAACCTATTCCAAAAGTGTACTTTATAAGTTTTTTATATAACTTTATATGATCTGCAAAATTTCACTTAAATGGTAGCAAGGGATATAATTTGTGCTTCCCATGAGAAAACAGAAACAAATTAAAGCTAAAGAGAATGTTAAGCAATTGCATGTTCCAGTCATCAATTCATCCTCACAGTATCCCTACAAAGTCTCTTTTTAGCACAGTTATATTTTTTTACACTAGCATTGAACATTTCAGGATATTTCTGGGGTCTTTGACCTTTTTGGAATCATAGATTTTGGATCCAATTTGTACCCCAGAATAGCAAACAACAGAACAGCATTATTTCAAAGTTCATCTTCAGAGTGAGAATGTACATGAAGGTACAGAGAAATGTTAGTGTGGGGGAAAGCACTCTGTTTACCTGCACAGATTTACATTGTCAGCCCCTCCCCTTGCTGACAGGGTTGAGAAGCAAGTCGATGTTAGATAACATGACTGAAACTATGAATGTGTTAATGACTGAATATGTTAATGATGCCCCATTGCACAAATTTTATATAGGGTCAAATTATAGGGACAGATCAGCAACATCTGACCTTGTCCCACAGCAGAGCAATGTTAAATTGTCAGTGGAATGTCACTGGATGGGAAGGTCTTGGGCAATAACCTCTTAGGCTTGTCATGAAATGGTAGAAGCAGAACTTTTGACAGATTTTTTATTTCCTGATGCTTTCAGTGTCCTGTTGGATGGCAGTGTGTCTTAATTTCTAGAAGACCAAAATATAGGTGTTCAACACCTTTTTCTTCCACTTCTCTGGAGCAAGAAAGATATTCAACAATGGCACAGAGATCATTTTCTTTTATGTATGCTAGAAAGGATGATAACCAGCAGAGGAGACTGAGATTGGTACCTGTATCTCCTTCAGCTGCCGGTGGCTTCACAGAAGATAAGCTATTACTCAAAAGGGGAGCTTACACAAGCAAGAAAATATCCATTCTATTGGAAATTACTGTTTAAGTCAAAACCAAGCTGCGTGTTATTTTCAAAGTCAGTTGTCTGTGTCAAAATCTGATTGAACAAGCCTATTGTGGGATTTATTTTGATGCTGACAGACATAGAGTATTGCCACTGGTGCTACGGACAGGAGCACAAGGCTTGTGGGTGCTGCCATTTTCAGAGCTATTAGCATTCCAGGAACTGAGAAACCTCAGAAAATAACCCAAAATATGTAAACACATAAAAATGATTTAAACTCAGAAAATTATTTAAACAAACAAACAACGGAAGTTAAAAAAAGAGACCAAATATTGGGCAGCATACTCAATTTCCTAATCTATTTTCATAGTCTATTAGGCTTGTAAATCCACAGTAGGAGACAAATAGACACGCACATTTAAAAATTTAGTTACACTAGGTTTGAATGGTAGTATTCCACAAGATAGATAAACCCAGAAATGCTACAGTTTTCATCCTCAGTTTTTGAGCTGCAAAATGATAAGCATGGAAAGATGCTGTGTAACTACTGTTTAGTAATTTTAGGAAATTGAAGCATTCTGGTTATGTTTAGAAAAAGGAGATTGTTGATTGCTCAAATGAAGATTTGAATCTTCATTTAGAAATGATTATCAGATCCATAGGTGAGGGGAACCTGTGTGTGGAAGTATACGTGCACATATATATACCAGAAAGATATAATTAAGAAAGACAAATAGCTCATTTTGTATCACTTTTGTATAAACCCAATATTTGAATCGTGCTTTTCTGTACATTCTGAGTTTCTTGCTGCACATTGTGGTGGGTTGGTCCTGGATAAGAGGCAACACCTACCTGGCTGTTTGCTCACTCCCACTCCTTAACAGGGTAGAGGAGAGAAAAGAGGGAGAACAGTAGGGAGAAATCTCATGAGTCAGGATAAAGGCCAGGAGATTGCTTACCAGTTACTGTCACAAGCAAAACAGGCTCAACTGGAAAAAACAATGTGGTCTTCTCCTAGTTAAAAAAGGGACTTATTCATTTGTGTAGTGGAAAAGAGAAAGACAAATGTTAAAGCAACACCTTTCCTATGCTCTACATCATTCTTTCATTTCTGACTCTTCTAACCCTGCTCCAAGCAGTGCAGGAGTTTACAGTCAGTACATGGCAGTTTCTGTGCTCCTCTGTGCTTCTTCCTCCTCACACTTCTGTGCTCCAGCATGCACCCTTCGTGAGCTGCAGGGGAGATACCAGTTCTTCCATGGAGCTCCTCATTCTCTGACTGCAGTTTTCTCTCTGCTGTTTCTCACTCCTTTTTTCCCCATCCTCCTCTCTCTGTCTGGCATTTTATGAATTTTTTAAAATATGTTTTCATGGAGATGTGATCAGCTTGGCTGATGTGTTCACTTGTGTCCTGTTGTGGGTCCACTGGAGCTGACTGCACCTGATTGTGTCTGGCACTGAGCAACCCCTGGCTCCTCCCACAGATGCCCCCTACAGCCACATCTGGCTAACGCTTTGCAAAGAGCTGGAAAATTTAGTAAAATTTTAATCATGTAGGAAATC